>JAFFST010023591.1:31888-47187 GCA_022414735.1 Noturus placidus | reverse complement strand
GTAAAAAAAAAATATTGATTCTGTATTGATATATTTTGTTGTACTCTGAAAAGTGTATAAGAATCAATAAAAAAATTATAAATCATAGAAATTAAACATTACTATTGAATTTAACGTAAAACTGCCTGTTATGAATTGGCATGCAGGTGCGTGGTCAACAAAGGTGTGCTTCCCAGCTCTCCATTTCCACCCGCCAGTGTCAGAAGGTTAACCCACATTATATACACCTCCCACACCACATGTGACCCATGACATGGTGAAAACGCACTACCAAACCTCACAAAACACAACACAATCCCAAATAAACAGATCAAAACAACCTCAAATTACAACTTCACAATAAAATGGCAAAATGGCTGTAACAACCATAATGAACTTTCTTTTACTTTCACACGATCCGTTGTTACCCAGATGAGGAAGGGTTCTCTTCTGAGTCTGGTTCCTCTCAAGGTTTCTTCCTCATATCATCAACAGGGAGTTTATCCTTGCCACCATCACCACTGGTTTGCTCAGTAGGGATAAATTCACACACTTAAAATCTGTATCCTTTGTTTATATGTTTTTGTAAAGCTGCTTTGAGTTAATGTCCATTGTTAAAAGCGCTTTACAAATAAAATTTAATTTAATTTAATTGAATATCTCCCTCTGTGTTCCATAAGGACCACTCCTTCTTTGCCTGAATGGCACTGATAACAGTTCTTAAATCAGGCTTACTAGCAGCCTGCAACTGTGGCTGTCTTGTCCCCCTGGCATTCGCACTTACGGATGCCCAATTAAACTCGACATGATGGGTAAGGAACTTTTGCTGTTTCGCCTCCCGAAACCTGTCGGCGATGGCATTAACCATGCTGCCAGTCAGGTCACAAGATTCAACAGGAGTGTCCAGAAGGGAGACCTTATCCTTATCCCCATTCCCAAAAGGTTGAGCCATAGGCGGCTACAATGTCGCTGTGTTATAAACATGGCTACTTCTGAAAAAAAGGGGCGTTTTCTGCAGTGTGAGAGACATTTATTTTCACTGGGGAGAAAATGCTTGTCCAGTCTGCCACGAGCCACATTCTCTTTCCCGGGCCAGTCCAATTTTAGTTTCTCGAATGCCCTAGTGATCATTATGAGCAGCTCTTCATAGAATTGAGAGCTGCTCTCCATTTTTAGTGCATTGACCCCCCCTCCCAAACTCCTCAGTGTCAGAGAGGGTGGGTTGACACTCCATCCCGGATGAAGTCATTATGTGAGCTCCAAAACCCAGAAGCAGAGAGTTGGATCCTGACTCATCTCTGGTTTCTCTTCCAGATCCATACGGGAACCCCAGAACCTGCGCTGACTGGCAGGTAATTGTTTTTATAAATTCAGCTATTATCTTGTCTTGTGGACATATGTAAACATCTGTTATGTGAAATAGCTTATTCAGGACAGTACTACGTAAAAAAAAAACATGGGATTTTTTATTATCCCTCTTATTTTGTTAACAGTATTAAGATTTAGCAGATTCTGCAAGGGGTATTCAACTTTTTAGGAATTTTTAGGAAAGGAGTTTTTAGGAATGTTCATACAAACAACAGACATGCAGCTTCACTGAAGACAAATAAAGCTGATGATGTGGTTTACATTGAGTTCTCTTTGAATGGTAACCCAACTTACAAGTGTTTCCATGATCCAGGCTCTGGATTCCACCCTGACCCTGACCCATATAAAGTGATTGGCAGTGGTGGCTCAACAGTTAAGGCCCTGGGTTACTAATCAGAAGGCCAGTGGTTCAAGCCCAAGCACCGCCAAGCTGCCACCATCAGGCCACCAAGCAAGGCCCCCAACCCTTGTACTCTTGGCTTCGGTACAAAATTAAGAAGTTAACTTTAGACACCAAACAGGTTTTACATGATTAACTACATTTGTTGTAAGAAGCACTATATATACACACAGCAGAACAGTGTGTGGTCCCACCTACACATACAGTATTGTACATGCAATTCAGTCTCCTTTACTCTCCTTTTTCTTTTCTTGGTCATCACTCTGTTCTCTATACCTTCTTTTCTCTTGCCCATGCTCTTCATTCTGATTTTGTTATTGGAGCAGAAATTTCCCTCCTGCTGGTTCCAGGATCATCAATCCATCTCTCGATCAGCTACTTCTATCTGTAAAAGACTTGAGTGTGCCAACCCTTGGGGTCAAATAAACCTGAGTCCTAGATCACAGCGCCTTTCATGCTTGTTTGCTCTCTATGTTCTTCACATTTCTCTCGCATAATCCCTCACTCATACCTTATCTACCTTGACCCCTTCTCTGTTGGTGTGTCAGTAAACTATGTGAACTTAGTGCCATGTTAATTTTCATATTTATTGTCATAAATTTTATTCTTTTGAAAAAATATTCTTTAAACTTTAATCAGTCATTACTCTTGTAATATTGATTAATCTGTTGTCCATTTTAAGAGTAACATAGCATTGTTTTTATCAGTAAAAAAAACTACATTTCAGTGAACAAATGTGCATTTTTGTCAAACTTTGACTGAACAAACTTACATTAAACAATTTAAATTATTATTTGTTTTGTTGCACACAATAAAATACTATAAAATATGTGTTTGAGATTTCTATATAGCCTGAAATGCCTGTATTCATTCACTGCAGCATGACCTGAAAACTATGCAACCTGAAAAACAACCTCTGTGCAGCAGCACCCATATGAATAGAAAACCAATAAAATGTGTGTTTTTTTTTAACTTGTGATGGTTTATGCTGTAAAATTGTATGGTGCTTAAAGGAAAATTTGTGTTGTTCTATTTTTCATCCTGTAGAAATGTAGCACAAATTATTTGGCATATTTTAGTTCAGTTGGACACTGAGGTGCACAGTAACAATTTTTGTCATTTTAGTCATATTTTTGTCAATATATAAAAATGACATATACAACAAAATAGGTTGAGGCAATGACACAAAATTATGGAGTGTATCCCTCTCTCTCTTGCTCACTGAATTGGGCTATCAGTATGAGCTATCAGTAAGGCATAATAGGTGGGCAAAGGCGTTCACTACTGGGCCAATTTATAAAATTGTATGGAAATTGTGTGAATCCAAATCCAAAGATGGATTGTGCATCACAAGTGTTTTAATATACGTTTGTAATGGATTATTTATCCTGATCAGAGACTTTTATCAGCTTGATGCATAACTCCCATCTCAGCCATCCATTCTTTAAGAATTCTAAGCACTATATGCACTTTCTTTTAGACGTTTTACTGCACTAATGTGTCTCTGCCTCTAATGTCAGTTCTATGTCAGAGCTAGTAATGGAGTTGATATGCAGTTATTGGAGAGAGAGAGAGAGAGAGAGAGAGAGAAAGAGAGCGAGAGGGAGAGAGAGAGAGAATTTGAATTTTGAATTTTAAAAGACTTTTATTTACATGCTTTTAAAACTACAATGACCTATTTCAGTCCCACAGAGTCATTTCAAATGACACTAAAAGAAAAATAAATAAATAAATACATAGATAGATCAGTAAATAGATAATTAAAATAAACACAACTTCCAATTGCATCTGAAAACCCACAGGAAGTTTAGAAAAAAGTAAAAAAGCAGAAAAAAACAAAACCCACAAGTTTCAAACAGCAGTCACACAGTCTTCTAAAAGTTGATTAAATTTCACCTTTTCTTCTGCAACCACACATAATGCACCTTCCAGACACCATATATTCTCAAAAGATACAAGATCCTTCATCTCTGTTTAAAACTTAAAATCAATGAATATCCTTAGAATATATATAGTATACAATCCATGTTTTGTAACTTGGATTTTGACAGGACTCGGTCAAAGGTCAATCATAAACCAATGGCAAGTAACAGGTTTATGAGGGGTTTTCACGGATCTAGGTCAAAGGTCAATCATAAATCAATGTCAGGTGACAGGTTTATGAGGGGTTTTGATAGGTCTAGGTCAAAGGTCAGTCATAAATCAATGACAGGTGACAGGTTTATGAAGGGTTCTGATGGGGTCAGGATAATAAATATGAGTGAACGGTGACAGGTTTATGATGGGGTAGGATAAAAATAATGAATGACCGGTGACAGGTTTTATGAAGGGTAGGATAATAAAATGATTGACATGACAGATGTAAGGGATAGGATAATAAAGGATAATAAAAAGATCATAAAGATTAATGACCCCGGATTCCGATGGAATCTGTATAAAAACAGATGAGCTCAAGAATAGCCATTCCCATAAACGTGCACAAGGACACAATCCACACGTACGTAACCACCCCCATACGTACACGTACGCATGTATTGATGTTGTCATATTTATGGATCATGATAAAATACAGATGTTCTTTCCTTGTATGAAACATTCCTAGGAAGTCCTAAATATATTGATGTCACATCCTAAAAACTAATTATGTTAAATCCTGTTCAGGTGTATTCCGGAATTAACACATATGTTTTACTTTACATAGAATTTGAAACATTCCTAGGAAGTTATAAAATATATTGATGTTGACATATTTATTTTGCATCATAAAAATAGTTATATTAAATCCGGTTCAGGTGTATAAACACTGATGTTCTCATACATAGTATGATATTTTAGACACACACACATAGTTACATGGGCAAGTCAGGCCTGGGTCAATGGTTCAATTTCACACACACACACACACACACACACACACTCACACACACACACACACACAACAAAAAACAGTAAATGTAGAGTTCCTCAGAAAACAAAGACCAGAAGGAAATCATATTTCTGAAAGAGAAAAAGATAGAAAAAGGAACAAGTGAAATTTGGAGCAGAGGCCTCGGCCACACTCCGCACACACTAACTCAATACTGCTCCGACTCCGCCCACTCACTAAGTCCATGCGCACATGAGAAAGAGCGAGAGAAAGAGCGAGAGTTCACAGTTGTTGTTTTTGTCATTTCATGCTGATAATATAAAAATAGAACAAATAAATAAATATAAGTACGCCTACTTGTTCACAGGTTTTAAAGTTTTTTATTCTTTTTTTATTATAAAATACAACAAAGAAAAATAAATATTGATACTTGTTCGGCTTTTCTGTCTCATTAATGCAATAACACATGCTCTCTCGCACTTTCTTTCATTTTATCTTGCTCTCTCTCTCTCTCCAATATCTGCATGTCCTCCTTCCATACCCTTTGCAGCAGCAGCGTGCTTCTCTTCTTTCTATATCTTTCTATGACTATCAGAGCAAGTATTTGTACTCGCTCAGCAGCAGCAGCAGCAGTATTGTACCAGATTTAGTCTGCCAGATCAAACCTATTTACACTCCATCCCCATCTATAACAGCACACAATTTCACTCCAAGAGTTGTCATTGCTGAAATATATATTATATTATAAACAAATTAAATGGTTTTGGAATGACTGAGTCAAAGCCCAAACTTAAATCCAATTGAAAATCTGTGGCATGTCCATCAACATTATTTATCTAATTTGACAGAGTTGGAAAAAATTATGTTAAGGAATAAAAAAGCCCAAATCATAGAGGCACATCCAAGAGAACACTGAGGAGTGAATATTTATTCAAAATTTTTAAATTTTCAAATAATTCTGAGGACATCTAAATACTTTAACTAGTTTTATTTTTGTAGATAGTTGTAGATTTTGTTGATTGTTGTAGATCTAATATGCTTAAATATGATGTTGCTATACAGCCAAAAGGTTATTGATGATTAAAAAAAATAGTATTTTAGAAACTGCTTATATCCTGGGATTTTCACACACAACTGTCCCTTAAAAAAAAAACAAACAAACAAACAAAAATTCCAAAAACACAAAGTGACAGTTCTATAGGTGGAAAGGTTGGAGGATCATGACCAGACTGGTTAGAGCTGATAAGAATGCTATGGTAACTCAAATAGCCACTCTTTACAACCATGCTCTACAATGTGTACTATGAATATACAATACCTTATTGACAGTACACATCTGTGCTGATCACATTAGACATTAGACTTAAGTCTATTAAAGTTTTCCAGCCCTGTAATGTATTAAACTTCCAACCCTGTATATGTACTGTAAATGTAGATTTCTGTGAATACATTAATTCACCTGTACTTAGTGGAAACATGTCATACTCAAAATTAAAATGAAAATCTGAAAATGTGTAAAATGAAAATGTTTTAATGCGTTTGAATGAAAATTCAAAGAAACTTGTATGCTTTATGTGGAGCTTGCATGTTCTCGCCATGCTGCAGGGGTTTCCTCCGGGTATTCCGGTTTCCTCCCCAGTACAAAGACATGCATGGTAGGCTAATTGAAATGTCCAAAGTGTCAGTAGTGTATGAATGTGTGTGTGAATGTGTATGTGATTGTACCCAGTGTGTGTACTCCGCCCTGTGCACTATGCTCCCTGGGATAGGCTCCAGGCTCTCCATGACCCATTACAATAACCGGTATTGAAATGGATGGATGGATGGATTAATGTAAGTATGTGCTGCAGATCATTTAATTAATTAAATTTTACATTTTAAATGACTGTAATGGGCTTTGCTAAAATTGCCTATGTAAACTTTGTTTTAGATACCATAACTGGCTACTGTTTATTACAGTTAAAAAAAAAAACTCCATTATGTTTTGTTTACACAAATAACAGACACTATACTGGAAGAGGCCATTGCTACTAAACCAGGGAGGGGCAATTCCGGTCCTGAGAGCCACTGTCCTTAAAGTTTAGCTCCATTCCTATACAAACATGCCTGGAAAATTTAAAGGTCTTCAGGATTACTTGAAAATTAAATGCTTGATTAGCATTTTGTGAGTAAACTAGCTTACTAGCCCCTAAATAAAGAACAATACTTCAAAAAGCTTTTACTGATGATGACTAAGGGTCTGTTTACACTTGGTCACTACATGCATTTTCTCTGATCGGATACCAGTCTGATTTGTTAAAATGGTTCCATTTACACTTGGCCACATAATGCATTTCAGCTAAATAGATATGAATCTTCTATTGCAAAATGCAAATACAAAATTTAATTGAACTGAAATGGCAGTCAGCATTATTTTGCTCTATTTGGGTTTGCAAATATAGTCGAAAACCAAAGAAAAATGCTTGCTACAATGCTTACTCAAAAAAAGGCAGCACTTATTATGTGAAGCATTTTTGTTATGTGTCAGCAGTATTAATTTTTAAAACCCACCGAGATACATGGATGAAAGCTTGGAGTCAAAACTGGTGTGAAAATATAGTTCTGGCTTTTTTTACGTAACAAGACTGGCTATCCAGTTTCCAAATGGGATGCCAGACCTTCGGTTATCTTTGTGTCAGCCTGCAAGGCAATTTAATGAGGAGGCACACTCATCTCCATTAGGCTATACCGATCGATAAGTTGTTTTTGCTTCTGGCATGGCTAAAGCGAGTGACATGCTTCTGAATGGGAGGAGAAAAGTGCTGACATATGTAGTTTCAACATCCAGATGTGTCTAGACTTGTCCAGTTTAGTCCAGTATGCGTCCCAGACCACCTCTTGATGTGGTTTGAGTGATCGGATCTAAATATGTCTCAAATGCGTTTCGGAAGGCATTTATACCTGGTCTTTCACAATCGATCAGAGAAAATACAGGAAGTGAGCAGGTGTAAACAACCACTAAATCACATCTCTGTGGCAGAATGCAAAGTTAGAAGAGATACGACAGCATTCTTTAAGCAGTTAACAAGCTAACTTTGTTGACCAAATCTGTGACAAGTAAATTGATCTGGAAAATAGAATGTTCTCATTCAACTAAATACAAATTCACATACTACTCATTAACACAGTGATAAGCACTAGCCTTGTAGCTACCTCTCCTCAGCTACAATGTTTTATTTTGAATTATCGTCTGACTGGAAGTTTAGGTTTCCACTGGGAAAATTGAAGGGAGGAGGTGACTGAAGTGGATGCATGAGATATGTTCACTTCAGTTGGTGTTACAATCAACTTCCATATTTTAATTAAAATTATGTAAATGATAATGGTCTATGAATAGGAAAGCCTATTTTCAAATGTATCTACTATAATCTACCTCATCAGACAATGATTTATCATATTTTTATTATTATTATAATTTTTTTTAAAGGGTCTACTGACACCCCTAGATAGGATTAGCACAGTGTCTCCTCATCACTCTATGGATCTGGTTCCATAATTTTAAAACAAGAAATTACAGTTTTTGTAGAGGTCCAATAATTGGTAGGAAAAGCATAGTTCCAGTTTTCCTGCACAATTCCACAATTGCACAATTTTTCTGTAGATAAGGTCCCTTATTTTGTGGGAAAATATTATTTGGAAGTCCAAAATCACTTTCCTTGTTTCTGGCACATTGTCTCTAGCAGTAGTGAGCTCTTAATTAGGTACAAACTTCAATAATATGGCTTATTGTTGCCTAGGGAAATTAGTAAGGGAAATTAGTTTATATCAGCTTACAAAAGCAGCACTGCTAGAGTCTAGTTTATATTAGAGAGACACAAATCTTCACAAGTGTGCGCTTAGGTCTTCGGCCCACATTTGACAGTGCTGTGAAAAATTATTTGCTCCATCCTGATTTCTTCTGTTTTTGTGCACATGTCATACTAAAACTTTTTAGAGCTTCAAATGAATACAATATAAAAACAAAGGTAACCTGAGTAAACACACAATATAGTTTGTATTTATTTATCTTTTACTGAAGCAAAAAACAAACAAAACAAAAGAAAACAAGCAAACAAAAAAAACAACAATTCAACACCTATCACCAATGTGAAAAACGAATTGCCTGTCACAAATCAGGACGGGAGTCAGAAGCAGGTGCAGATCAACGTCTTTATTAACCGGCGAAGCAAACAAGCCAACACATGAACAGGAACTCAGAATACCTTGGGTTCGTACTCACTGTACTAAGAATACTAACGATACTAAAGATAATATTGCACAAAGTGTGCAGTAACCAAGGGGTTTAAATAGTAAGAATGATAAAACTGAAACATGGACACTTGGGGCAGATTAACAACATACTTAACTTAAACAATACTGAACCAGGAAGTGCATGAACCAAAATGAAAGAGTCGCCTGTCTAGTCCACTGCTGCACAGCAGTGCCATCTGCTGGCGGGGCGTAATATTGCCCCATTACACTTAAAATCTGGTTGTACCATCTTTAGCAGCAGTAACTGCAACCAAACACTTCTGAGATCAGACTTTCACTTGCTTCTAGGACTAGAACCTACTACTATTCTTTGGATCGTTGTCCTGCTACATAATCCAGTTGCGCTTGAGTTTCAATTTACAGACTGATGACCGGACATGCTCCTTTAGGATATTCTGGTCGAGAATATAATTCATGTTTCCCTCAATTATTGCAAGTTTCTCAGGGCCTGAAGCAGCAAAGCATTTCCACAAAGTCACACTTCCCCCACCATGCTTTACCATAGATATGGTGTTCTATCTTTAGAATTCTATATTTAGTTTACACTATATGTAACGGGACCTGTGTCTTCCAAACATTTCCACTTTTAACTCAAAAGTCTAAGGTTTGTGGATCATAAAGGTGTGTTTTGGCAAAATTCAGACAAGCCTTATTGTTATTCTGGGGTAGCAATGGTTTTCACCTCACCATTCTTCCATGGATGCCATTGTTCTGATAGTGGAGTCATGAACCTTTAGTGATACATTAAAGGCATGTCTTTTGATGTTGTCCTTGGGTCTCTTAGGACTTCCTGGATGAGTAGTTGCTGTTGTCTTGGAGAAATTTTGGAAGACAGGAAACTTCTGCAAATGTGACGACTTTTTCCATTTGGAGATAATGGCTCTCACTGTGGTTCTTTGGAGTCCCAAAGCCTTTGAAATAACTTTGTAACCATTCCAGGCTAATGTATTACAATCACCTGCTTTCTCATAATTTCTGGTATTTCTTTCAATTTCAGAATAGTGTTTTACTAGGTAAGACCTTTAAAGTGGCTGTGGCTCAGGTGGTTGAGCGGGTTGTCCACTAATCCACTAATATAAGAGTTGGCAATTCGATTCCCAGCCTGTGTGACTCCACATGCCGAAGTGTCCTTGGGCAAGACACTGAATCCCAAGTTGCTCCCGATGGCAAGTTAGCACCTTGCAGGGCAGCTCTGCTACCATTGTTGTGTGAGAATGAAACACAGTGTAAAGTTTTTTTTGGATACAAGCGCTATATAAGTGCACCATTTACCATTTACAATTTAACCAAATCCATGCTGTTGAAAAAGTGTTGATTTGACTGAACAGAGTTTGCAGTAATTCAGGCCTGGTTGTGTCTAGTCCAGCTGACGCCTATTATGAATGCAGTTTCATAGATTTGGGGAATTAGTAACTAAGGGAGCAAATACATTTTGACACAGGCCCAGCTGTTATTAACCTTTTTGCTTTAAATAACATTATCATTTAAAAGCTGTATTTTGTGTTTAGTCAGGTTGCCTTTGTTTTATCTTAGATTGTGATTTAATTCATGAAAGTAGTATGAGATACAGACACAGAAGAAATCAGGATGGGGCAAATACTTTTTCACAGATAAATTAATAAAAAAGAATAAATGAATGAATATATAATTAGCCTACGTGTGTTTATTTAAATTAATAATACATTTAAATAAATACACATAATACATACAAAAACATGTATTTGAACGATCCAGGCAATGTTTTTCAGGTCTTCAGATGCTTATTTTTGTACCCACTGTGCTGTAATCTTTTCCAACCTCTCCAAGACATTTCCACCTGAAGAACTGCACCTCACTGGATGTGTTTCTCACATCATGCTGTTTGAGACTGTTTTAAGTGAAAATCCCAGAAGATAAGCAGTTTCAGAAATATTAAGAAACATTTAATTTCGTTATATTGCACGTAGGCCTACTTAAAACATTTGCACAATAATTTTCATCCCTTTTAGGAACCAGAATAAGAAAGGTACTCATTCATAGAATTACACTAAAATAATAATAAAAAAAAAACAAAAAACAAACAAACAAAAAAACACAGGTAAATTAAAAACGTTTTAACTACATACATAATTAAATAGCCAGTCATTTAATTAATTATTTAAGTGTAATTAAATCAGCTTATTAATAAATCACACTGCTAAACAGAATATACTCGGAACAAGGCGAACCAATCAGAAGCAGCGATTTAAAGCGTGCGTTATCTATCAGCCAATCATGACCCATGCTTTCTGCGTGTTGGAAATATCGTGCCTACTCTCGCGACAGCTGCCGTTACCATGGTGTCGCTAGTACACAGTTAATCGAAGCGACAAGTTCGATTAGAACGAGTCAGAAATTAACTCGTTTTAGAAAGGAATTGCATTTTAACTTTATTTTCTTCCAGTTTTACAGTTTCATCTCTGTGGCACGTCTTTCAGGTATGACAACACCTTTACCGACATGTAACGTTAGATACTATGTTAACTGCAGGGCGCTAGTGTTGACTAGAATCTAAACGAGTATTAGATACATTTTCCGAATGTACAGACGTCCGATTTTTATTTAATATTTACATGTCTAAATTAATATTTCCGATATAAAAATAAGTTTATACACATAATTATAGTATACATTGCCTAGTACTGTTACATTATGTTGTACTGTACTATTTAGTATATACTGCAATTTGTAATTACTGTTTAGTTTTCTTTATTATTATTATTATTATTATTATTATTATTATTATTATTATTTTTATAATAATAATTATTATTATTACGATTTCTGTATTGCTAGTCACATTAATAGTGTATATATATTTTTCTCTTTTCTAGGGGGAAGCCAAATCAAGAAGCCAAATTAACAAACATGAATTTAAACAACTTTGTGGTCCTTCCCAACAAGCCCAAATCAGTAAAGCTAAATGTCAGGTTGAGTATTTTTCCCCTTTGGTTCTTTGGTTTTGTTTTTACATTATTATGATTATTATTATTATTATTATTATGATTATGATTATGATTATGATTATTATTATTATTATTGTAAATTATGTATTGAGACTGGCGTATTAGTCACATTTATGTTAATCTCTGGAACGTGGCATAGATCTTCATCCTACTGTAACAATTTGATGTTATTGTCTTGAGACCAGCTGACACATTGCTTCTTTGATTAGGATTTTTTGTGGGTAAAGTATGTTGTGTGCCTTGCAGGAATTTGCGTGAGCTGCGTCTGCAGACAGCACAGCTCAGACAGGACAACAAGGACATGGAGAGCCGCTTGCAGCAACTCCGGGAGGTCATGAGTCATGAGAAAGAGGAGAGAGAGTAAGTGACACACATACAGGTGGCAGTAGTGGGAGGGAGTGGTTAAAAGGGAACCTGATATATTTGCTTTTTTTTTTCATGAAGCTACAACCACAACATGTATAGTGCATCATGGCTCAAACAGTGTGCTGTTGAAAATGTAAAACACCCAGTTCAGTCACATTATTGATGGATACATTAGCACTTTAACACAGAGACAAATTGTTGCAGCGAACTTCCAACAATGCCATGTACTGATATATAATGCAATGTTTGCAATAAATAGTTACTACTTAAATAAATACTACTTCTAACAGCCTATTCCCCCAGCACGTTCTTATTGAGCCAATGTTGGTTCCAAATGCCAAGGGAATCTCACAATTATCTGGAGGTCTAGAGGAAAGTTTTAACCCCAGAGTTCTATTTCACTCCTCCTAACTGACAGTGGTGTATCCACTGGATAACGTATGTCTCTCACCTAGCCATCATGACCTTCTCTGAGTGGACCACAGTGTGGTGATATCGCAGAACCAGCAAAAAGAACTTCAGGGCCAGGTGAACTGACTCAGTTGCAGCTGGTTGACGATGGGTGAGCTTGGGCCTGCCTGACCCCCCCTTTGAAAGTACATCCATCCATCCATCCATTATCAACCGCTTACTCCTTTTCAGGGTCACGGGGGAACCTGGAGCCTATCCCAGGAGGCATCGGGCACAAGGCGGGGTACACCCTGGACAGGGTGCCAGTCCATCGCAGGGCACATTTACGTACACACTCACACACACATTCATACATCACGGACACTTTAGACACACCAATCAGCCTACCATGCATGTCTTTGGACTGGGGGAGGAAACCAGAGTACCCGGAGGAAACCCCCGACACACAGGGAGAACATGCAAACTCCGCACACACATGGCCCTGGCGGGACTCGAACCCCGGACCCTGGAGGTGTGAGGCGGACGTGCTAACCACTAAGCCACCGTGCGCCCTCCCTTTGAAAGTTATCAATAAAATTCTTGCATTGTGGCATTGTGAACCTGAACAGGTGTTGTGTGAAAGAGTGCATTCAAAGTTGTGGGTTGTATTGCACCATTCAACCCTAGAGCCTTAGAGCCCTTAGAGCCCATCTTAGGTGCTTGCTTGTAGATGGTAAGAGTTGAACTAGGTCCTTCTCTAGTTGGGTATGTCATCGCGAAGATGGCGGTATGATGTTATACCATGTCATACAATACATGACTGATACATCTCAGCATGCTTGCACACCTTCACAAGTGGCTATTTAGGTGTTTCTTTGTTTTCTACATTCCATTTATTTTAATTAGGGCAGCACAGTAGTGTATTCGATAGTGTTGTTGCCTTACATTTCCATGGTCTGTGGTTCGATCCTGAGTTTTTGTCTGTTCCCATCATCTCCATGTGGGTTTCCTCTTGCTATTCCACTTTCCTACCACCTCCCAGAAACATGGTGGAAGATGGATTGGCTGGATTGGATTTGAATTATCCCTAGATATAACTGAATGTCTGAGTGTGTGTATTTTTGTGCCCTGTATTGGACTGGCATCCTGTTCAAGGTTAAATTCCTCCCTTGTGTCTAAGCTGCACTCCACTGAGACCCTGACCAGGAGAAAAAGTTTACTGAAGATAAATGAATGATAAATGAATATTTAAATCCATTAGTAACACATATATACCACTTTCACTTTGTCCACCATATAGACAGACATGATTTCCTACTTAAATTTCTCAAAAGTATAAAATGGTGATTAATCCTATTGACGTTTGCTTTTCTCTGGTGCTACTAAAGCACAGAACCTAATTCTGTGGAAACATCATTAAATGGAATCAAATTTAGGCATGAAAATTAAATTTCCATAAAAAAAAAAAAAAAAAAAACCTAACTCTGGGGTTATTACTTTGGTGGTTCTACCTTCTACTCAGAGAAATGCTTTGCAAAATTTCATTATTAACACTCAGATGCGACCTGGGTGTGCAATTGCAGTGTGGCCCTTTTAGGGGCTTAAATCAGGATATATGAGCTCCATAAATCATCTGGTGGGAAGGAGAGGCATGTTTGTGGTGTACACACTCCATTGTGATGAATCACTGCTGAGGTGAAGGGATGGTTGGGATGAACTTAGCCATGTCTTAATATCTTGGCGCTGTGTGTGTTTTGCAGCTCATCCAAGAATTAAAATGGTCTAATGGCAGCGGAAAATTAATATAGTGTAAAAAATGAAAATGTTTTCAGTATGTTGTTCTTCATGCAGGTTGCACATTGTCAATTAAGGCTTCATGCATCATCTGAAATAATCCAGCTTCTTCAGGGTACTGTGCTGTATTATACTGTTTACTGTAAACTTCTAAAGCGCTTTTATCCAAAGCGCTTTACACTGTCTCATTCACCCATTCACACACACACCAATGGTAGTGCAAAGTGCTAGCTTGCCATTGGGGGCAACTTAGAGTTCAGTGTCTTGCCCAAGGACACTTCGGCATGGAATCATCCGGGCCGATATTCGAACCACCAACCCTATGATTAGTGGATTATTGGACAACCCGCTCTACCGACTGAGCCCCAGCCGCCCTACTGAGCCCCAGCCACCCTACTGAGCCCCAGCCGCCCTACTGAGCCACAGCCGCCCTACTGTGCCCCTTTAGAGATGAGGCTAGTTAGATAGGGTGCATTTTTGGGCAGCATATTTGCTTCTAAGATAAAACATGTCCAAACTGAAGGAAGCTGCTAAATACTCATATTTAGTTTTGTTGTAGATAACTTTGAAGAACCATAATCTAAAGTGTGAGGTTCAACCTCCTGTTTAAAATCACAATATGAGCTTATAGTTGAATGTATTTATTATGTACATGTAATCTTTAAGAAGATTTAGGTCAGTGGTGTCAAATATAAGGATTGGCCCAATAAAGGTACTAATCCAGCCCACCAAACAATTTTAAAAATTCAGTCTAAAGTAAAAATGGTCTTGTGGACTGTCCATCCATCCATCCATCCTCAACCGCTTATCTGTAATCGGGTCGCGGGGGTAGCAGCTCCAGCAAGGAACCCCAAACTTCCTT
>JAFFST010023591.1:13354-29286 GCA_022414735.1 Noturus placidus | reverse complement strand
TATATATATATATATATATATATATATATATATAATTTAGTTTTTAATAAGTAATTTAATGAATTTATTCAATTCAAAATATAAGATTACTACATTATACCCAGGCAATACAGAAATATCTCAATGTGCTGTCTGCATGGACCCCATACTGAAAATTTGACCAAATGCCAGCATACAGAAGGAAAATAAAAACTATAGAGAGCACTGTAGTATGCCATAGATAATCAATACAGTTAGTTTTGATCATGTTAACAGAGTGAAGATTACCAAATGTTCTCTCTTTGTATGGGTTGAATATAGCAGCTATGTGAAGTACAACTCATGGCAATTTTCAAATCATTTACACTTATGTAAACAATACTAAGTGTTAAAAATGGCCTTCCTTATGCTACCTCCAGCTTTATCAACCTTTAGAGTTCATTCAGCATGAGTATTGCCAGTGATGATTGTATAAAGTAGGATAAATTACAGGCAGCAGTTATAAATCTTGTGTAAATCCTTAAAAATTAGGCTCAATAAATGTCACTTTGCATGATGCGCATGCGTGTTTAATATACTTTTGTTGTGCTACATTATCATGCTGAACACTGTAGTCTACATTAAAAGGAGCAGAATATGTGCTAACACAGCTGAAAGGAGGTAGACTTTCCCAAGGTTGCACACCATTTATTATTGAAAATTTAATTTTATAACATGATTTATATTTGATCTTGATCTACATTAAACTCAAATTCACTGTCACTTTTCATATAGAAA
The DNA here is from genome assembly GCA_022414735.1 of Noturus placidus. Taxonomy (NCBI): domain Eukaryota; kingdom Metazoa; phylum Chordata; class Actinopteri; order Siluriformes; family Ictaluridae; genus Noturus; species Noturus placidus. The sequence continues at coordinate 28,530 of JAFFST010023591.1, read as the reverse complement.
CCACGTCTGAAACTAAATCAGTAATGTGATATATTACTTTTCTGGAGAAGGTCTGTGTTTGTTTGGAATTTATTTGCAGAGGTACTACTATTTCTATAATCAGGCATAGATTAGTATTTAAGATATGTGTGTGTTTGAATGAATGTGTGTTCTAGGTAAAAGGGTGCCAGAGCCTCCACCTCCAAAGGATGGACGTAGAAGAAAATCCAGACTAAAAGGAAAAGTGTGTGGACAGTGTGAAGCTCGAATTGCTGGACTGGTGAGTCATCATTCGTCCATATTCTACATGAAACCGACTGTTTAATCCAATCATCATATAGCCATCCATTCTTTCAACCTAGATATCTATATCCAGTTACTGTACCTGCTTATTCATGTTCGCCTATCTATTAAAAGGGACCCCTTAGAATAGATAAAGAAAGACACACTTGAATAGTAAATCAGTTAAGTCTATAAATAAAGGATTTATATATAGATATAAAGTGACAAATACACAGCACACTAGCAAAACAAATACCGGACTGATTAGTATCTAATTAGATCCAATTTGTGATAATGATTTAGGCCCTTTTCATTTCGCTCTACATTGTTTACAATAAAATAAAAGGTCACACGTATTTCCCAATTCAGTTGCTTAGATTTTCTAATTTTAAACAATTAAAAATGAGACCAAATGCACCTTTAACCTGTATTTCTAAATCCATCCATCCATCCATCCATCCATCTACAAAATGGGTATCCCAGTGTTTTAAACCTTTAAACCCATTTTATCCAATTCTATATATATTCTTGTTTATCAATCTGTTCCCCTCTTTTTACAATGGCTGTACTATAGTATACTACAAAAAAAACTATTATAGAAAGAAAGAAAGAAAGAAAGAAAGAAAGAAAGAAAGAAAGAAAGAAAGAAAGAAAGAAAGAAACCATGGAAGGAAAATAAACTTCCATAGATGATTGGAGAAACATTTTCAAGAATGTAGCAGTTGCCTTGACTAACTTTTGCTAGCTATCCATCCATCTGTCAGGGCAGTTCACATATATAAGTAACAGTGATAAGTCTGTGTGCAACTCACCCTGACAAAGTTCAGGGACTCTTTGACTGTCTGACTCAGAGGAAATGGGATGACTTATGTGTGTGCTGTGAAAGAGAGATATGGCTTCTCTTTTCTCATCACCGTGGTGGATTGTGTTGGTATGAGGCCCGTGTTCTACTACTACTACACCCACATGCATACTCACACACAGCGTGATGATGGCTCTGCACTTTTATCTTTCTCTAAACACACACTTCCACACTGCAACTTCTTTCTAGACTACAGAATCCCTGTCACTCTTTTCTCACATAGCTCTTGTGGAGCTCAGTTTTACTATTCTGTCTAAAACCCGTCACCTAATTTTTTTCACTGGTTCTGTGTGTGTGTGTGTGTGGGTGTGTGTGTGTGTGTGTGTGAGAGAGAGAGAGAGAGAGAGAGAGAGAAAGAGAGAGAGCAAGTACTGTAGTGTAGCTCATTAATGTTGTTAATGAATGTTGATCATTAATTTTATAGCAATTTTATAGTTTGGGGACACCTTACTATAACACCCATATGGTATAAGACACAATTTTATAGGATGTCTTTTTTGTATGCTGTAGCATTATAATTTCCAATTTCCCTTAGTTGGAACTAAGGGGCCCACACATGTTCCAGAATGACAATGCCAACATCTCTAACCAATGTGTTTACTTTTCCTTGTCCAATTAGTCCTAACTGCATGCACTATAATATGCAAGTCCTCTACTAGGAGTTAGTTTAGCCCTGTGGCTTAGCCTACAGCTTTGTCACGTTGACAAAGCTGTGTCATCATGGCGTCAACTCGTCAACTTGCCAACTTTGTATTAAGTCATTACCACGGCACACCCACATCACAATGGCATCTGTTCATTGATAAGCCACTCTACTCCTCTACTGATTTTGTTGCAATATATCACTTTCTCTTTAAAAAATATACCATTTTCTCTCTCCTACATTCTGCATACCTAAGCATATGTCCTCAGTTCATCCTGAAACTATCATGCATATATTGCTCTGTCACACATCAACAGCTTCCTACTACACAGGTCCTACTCCAGCTAACCATGAGTCTTTATTGACTGCTTCAGTTGAAGCTACGCTGATCACTGAGACGACCAGAATATTTATGTCTATTGCTAGTTGCTAAAATCTATTCCCTAGACAGTTTTCAGTGCCTGCCTGATAATGATATCCCGTGCCACACACGCCCTGAATCTTGGTTTCCCCAAGATTCCTTCCTTCTAACAGAGTCCAACGGAGTATTTCCTTGTTTGCTCACTCACAGTTAAGGTACTGTCATCTCTAGGTCTTCTTTGGAACAATGTTGTTTCAGAAGTGCTTCAAAAACAATGCTTATTTGTACTAATCATCTATGGAAGTTTATTTTCCTTCCATTATTTATTTTTTCTTTGACCAAGTCACATCTGCTCAGCATCACTTCATCAGTCCCTACGCAAACATTGTCCAGCACATAAAGTTCTACATATCACTTTGGTTTTATCTCTTATACAAAAAAGAAAAAAAAAAAGAAAAAAAAACAAGAGTCAGGATAGCATAGTTACAGGATAGCATAGTTTTCAAGGTTCTCTACCCTTTATAACAGTACAGTATGTAATTTACTTTCCATACCATAGCTTCAGTTGTAGGTGCTGTCTTTTCTGCTGTACTTGATCTAATTACAGTTATTATGGCCACTGGTGGGTGGTGCAAAATGTTTTCTGGGGAGCGCAAACAAACTGAAAATCACACTGTTAGTTATTCGGGTCTCAATGTCCTGCAAAGCTAAGCTTCCCAAAAAACTGTAGCATCATAACATAGTCAAGATGGCTGCAGCTACTTTCAAGCCATTTTTATTTTTCAGAAAGATATTTAAGTGTCGTACCCCTGATACCAGGACTTTGTTACAGCAAACAAGGAAAACAATAAAAGGCACAATGTACATATCATCTTTTTAACAACACATATCTTTCCAGATGTTTGTTGCCCCGTCCTGACTTTTTTGAGACTTATTGCGGCCATCAAATTCTAAATTACCTTGAGAGAAAGAGAGAGAGAGAGAGAGAGAGAGAGAGAGAGAGAGAGAGAGAGAGAGAGAACCATTGCTGTTAGCATACATTAAAAGTAATAAACAGAGTTGGCTTGCTTCTTTTATAACCATTTTGGCCTTGTCTCGAATCATATTCCCCATATCGTCTTCTTCACTCGTTTCATTTTTGAAAACAAATAATGAGTTCCCTGAAGATACCAACATCTAGTGTTTCCCCTCATTTCAATATTTATTAAGGACAAGCCAAATTGAAAGATTTCCCTGCATGTTTTTGCTCCTTGTTAGCTTGATTTTTAATGTATGTTTATAAGACACACACACACACACACACACACACACACACACCTGGCTGAGAGTTGAGGCTCTTTGGCCACATGTTTACACATTGCTTGCTATCTAAATATGATCACATGGTTTGGTTACTGGTTGTGGGTGGAGTTTGATTGCTGGTGGAGATGAGTGGCTTGAAGTCATTTCTTGCACCTTCTTATCGACCGTCGGTTGGTCGGTCGCATCAAAAGTTGCTTTAGGATGGTGGTGGGCCACCATTAGATGCCAGAACAAAATATTCCATAAATGCTCAATTGGGTTCAGATCTGGTGACTGTGAACATCATAGCATATGACTGATCATTTTATCAACAATTTTATCAAACCATTCAGTGACCACTCTATGATCGGGGCATTACCATCCTGGAAGAGAATACTAAAGCCTAACATGTAAAGAAATAACATATGATGATATGTGATGCTATAGAAAAACCATCCACAGTGGTAGGGTGATTTATAATTACATTTAATGTTGTGGAACATTCCTGTTATAACATACATTATACATCTTTTCCTCACCAGCCTCTGCTTTTTTCTCGCTCTTGAAGGTGTAATAAGTAAAAAAAAAAAACATTTCACATTACTGAGAAACTGGGGAAAAAGAATCCTTTGTCCTGAAGACTGTCATGTGGGGGAAAACTTACTGACTGTTACAATATGCTGAGACCTGGGACGGAAACCATACATGATAAATGACTCCTAACAGAAAACTTCACCATATCAATGATTACATATATTTTTCTTTTGTTAAATAACACTTTTAATCTGTTTATTATTAGACTTATATTACAGGAAAATTAACGTTCCTCATTATGATTCTAACATCAAATGTTTAAAAGTTATAGAAGAACAAATTCATCTCCGGGGAGCATGTTAAAAAATAATGTACTGTAATTGTTTCTGTTTTTAAAACTTCAGATTTGACCATTTGTGGTTATATGTTTGTTTAAAGGTGTGTGCAGAATGCACAGAGGATTACTGTGTCGGCTGCTTTGCCAAATTCCACCAGAAGGGGGCACTAAGGGTCCATCAAATCATTCCCGTGCAGGTGAGAAGCAGTTCACACACAAAGGAAAATATATCCACACAAACGAACACACACACACACACACACACACACACACACACACACCACACATCTGCATGTCTTTCCGCAAACACCAGCAGCAATTGTGCTTTTCCTTTTCCATCTCGCTATTAATGTTCTCTCTCTCTCTGCATCCAACTTTGGTTACACACATCTGTAAACGGGACTGGAGAGTAAACACACATACATACACACACATACTGTCAGGCCATCAGGGTGGTGCAGATGAGTTCAAAGACAAACACGCAGGCATTTGTTTTAGAGATTGCAGAAGCTGCACAGTATTTGAACTGAAGTTTTTTTATTGACATGTCAGAGGTATTGTGACTATGTGTGTGTGTGTGTGTGTGTGTGTGTGTGCAGCCCTGACACAAGCATGTATTTAGCCAACAGGACCACATGGATCAATAATGATATGAATCCAGTTTTGACATTGTAGAGACTTTAATTTTTCCCCATGAAGGGTAAAGGTTGGTGTTCTCCCAAATGTTTTCACCAGGGGGCATTGTGGAACTGAAAGTTGATGACCTTACAATTGAAGCTAGCGTATCTTCTGGTTTTTGAAACTTTATTCAATTTAGCATTTAAGTTAATAAAATGTAAGTATTCATATTTGTATTATTGCATTTACTATATAATTTGAATCCCATAGCCATTAAGTCAAGAGAGAAAAATTGGCCATGATCTCTGGGTGGGAGGGATTGCATTACTTGCTCCCCTGTCAGTTACAGTGACTTTAGCTAATTGTGAATATCTTTGAGCTCATGAACATAGAAGAGGGGTGATAACCCATTCCTCCGAGTGTATTACATTGCCCTATGATGTAACATGAGCAGCAACTCCAAAAGATACAGAGGTTAACAACATGTGTCTCAGAGGAAGCACCTGATAGCCTTTACTCTCTCTGTTGGAAGCTGTCAGATCATAGGGGAGAGTTAACTGAAGGGTAAGAATTGGCAGGTTACCAAATCAGGGAGAAAATAGTAGTAAAATATAAAATAACATTGTTAAGCTTGATATCTTTGTTCAGTATATTCTATTGTTTTTTGTTTTTTTAAACATCCACTTATAGATGCTATGTGTAACGACACAAGTCTATGAACAGGAAGTAAGTGCACAAGCAATGTCTTTATTAGCAAACAAGCAAATGAAACACAGGGAACACGGTCTCTACTGAACAAGATTAACTAGATTGAGACTAATGTCCAGACATGAGACTAAAGTCTAGTCATGGCATGAGAACAGGACATGGAAATAAGACCGCTTCATGACGTAGCGTATTCACCAGCCACACACTCGGTTACCATTACTAACATAACCATCTACGAATAATACTGCGCAAAGTTCACAGCAACACAAGGTGTTTTAATAATCACCATACTCAAACTAAAATACAGACACCTGGAGTACATTAAGACACACCCCAAACATGAACCAATGCTTAAACAAGGAGAGAATCAAAACAAACAGCGGTGCTTGTCCATACACAAAAGTCTCGTGCACGTGCGCACTCAGAAGCCGCGCCGCAGTGCCATCTGCCGGCGAGGACGTAACACTATGAGCTATGTGACTAAAATATTGCTGATACTGTATGCACGTAGTGAACCCCTGATACTGGCATGTACTGTATTTAGCTTTTTGTTTTAGACTAGTATAAGTGACATTTCAATTTCCCTAATTTTCTTTACTGTTTAATTTTCTTCTGTGATAGATGTTCACTATAATAAGATCATAGGCTGACAACAATGATAACTGAATGACTGACCTAATCTAATTTCCAAGCTAGTGGTGTGGCAGAAATTTAGTCATAAAAAGCAGTGTCAGTTATATAGATTGCTTATTCCGGCTACACTAGATCTTCCTTTATAAACAGTGCTTCCTGTTTCCACTGATCATCCTTGAGCTGTTCTACAACTTGATTGGAATCCACATGTTGTACATTCAGTTGATTGAACATGATTTGGAAAGGCACACACCTGTCTATATAAGGTCCCACAGTTAACAATGCATGTCAGAGCACAAACCAAGCCATGAAGTCCAAGGAATTGTCTGGAGACCTCCGAGACAGGATTGTATCGAGGCATAGATCAGGGGAAGGGTAAATAAACATTTCTGCAGCACTGAAGGTCCCAATGAGCATCGTGGCCTCTGTCATCTGTAAATGGAAGAAGTTTGGAACCACCTGGACTTTTCCTAGAGCTGAGCGATCGGGGAGAAGGGCCTTAGTCAGGGAGGTGACCAAAACACCAATGGTCACTCTGACAGAGCTCCAGCGGGTCTCTGTGGAGAGAGGAGAACCTTCTAGAAGAACAACCATATCTGCAGAGCTCCATCAATCAGGCCTGTATGGTAGAGTGGCCAGATGGAAGCCACTCTTCAGTAAAAGACACATTACATCCTGCTTGGAGTTTGCCAAAAGGCACCTGAAGGACTCTCAGACCAAAGATTGAACAACGATTGAACTCTTTGGCCTGAATGGCAAGCTTTATGTCTGGAGGAAACCAGCCACCACTCATCACTTAGCCAATACCATCCCTACAGTGAAGCATGGTGGTGGAGCCATCATGCTGTGGGGATGTTTTTCACTGACAGGAATCTGGGAGACTAGTCAGGATTAAGGGAAAGCAGCAATGTACAGAGACATCCTTGATGAAAACCTGCTCCAGAGCGCTCTGAACCTCAGATTGGGATGAAGGTTCATCTTCCAACAGGATAACGACCCTAAGCACACAGCAAAGATAACAAAGGAGTGGCTACAGGACAATTCTGTAAATGTCCTTGAGTGATCCAGCCAGAGCTGAGACTTGAACCCTATTGAACATCTCTGGAGAGATCTGAAAATGGCAGCGCACCGACGCTCGCCATCCAACCTGATGGAGCTTGAGAGGTCCTGCAAAAAAGAATGGGAGAAACTGCCCCAAAAATAGGTGTGCCAAGCTTGTAACATCATCCTCAAAAGACTTGAGACTGTAATTTGTGCCAAAGGTGCTTCAACAAAGTATTGAGCAAAGGCTGTGAATACTTATGTAAATGTGCTATTTTTGTTTTTTATTTTTAATACATTTGCAAAGATTTAAAACAAACTTCTTTCATGTTGTCATTATGGGGTATTGTTTATAGAATGAATATTCTATATATGTTTGTAGAATGAATATATTGTTTGTTGTAATGAATTTAATCCATTTTGGAATAAGGCTGTAACATAACAAAATGTGGGAAAAGTGAAGCGCTGTGAATACTTTCTGGATGCACTGTAACTTGTCCTAGCAACATGTACATCTACAGTTAGAAACTATAGCCCCACATTTCCAATACAATGTGTATAAAACCATTTCAACATATAGATGGATGACAAATGAAAGAAAAAACAAAAAGTGAATTAGTAAGGTGTTGGGTCACTACCAACAGCTTTCCTTTGGAAGCAGTTCTACAAATCTGTGGCACTGTACTGTAGAGAAGAACATCATTCATCCAAAAGATATTCCCTCAGCTGATGTTTGGATGCTGGTAGTAGACAGCGCTGTCTAACAAGATACTCTAATCTCAGGTGTTCAATTAGATTAAGAACTGGTGACTGTAAAAACTATAGCATATGAGTTACATCATTTTCGTACTTTATAAACTATTCAGTGAGCCTTCATGCCCTGTGGATGGGGGTGGAGTCATCCCTGAATCGACCACCAGGACAGAAATGTTTCATCATAGGATAAAGGTAATCAGTCAGAATTACTACTAATAATAAGTATTATTAGCAATTAATCATAAATATATAAGTTTGGTAGTTAACTTCAGTAAAGTAACACATTAAAGAAGGACGTGTGTACCTGTTTTGCTTGGAAAATCAAAAAATGTAATTGATGGTAGATAAAATATTCTTTTATGTCTCTATTACCTTGAATTTACCTGTGTGTGTGTGTGTGTGTGTGTGTTACAGCATTGATATTAAATTAAGAGTGTAGTTACTGATGCAATAGAGACCTGAATTAGTTGCACTGTATGTTAGAACAAATGAACACACACAAAGAGAGAAAGAAAGAGAGAGAGAGAGAGAGAGAGAGAGAGAGACTTCTTGTTGACCATATACAAAAAAATATATCAGTCTTTGATACTCTACTGGTGATGCCAAGGCTTTATACATGTGTGTGTGTGTGTGTTTGTGTGTGTGTGTGAGAGAGAGAGAGAGTGTGTGAGGATTAGGCTTTGCTTGTCCTGGTTGTGAGGTGGTTGTAATGAGCTGCTCTCCTCCCGCTGCTCTAGTTCAGAGCCGCTGAACCACAGACCAAGACACACACACACACACACACACATTCACATTTGCAATGGAGGTAGGTGTCAACTCATATTATACTCAGTGTTCCAGATACACACACACACACACACACACACACACAGACAACTGATCACTATGTGGTCTTACCATCAGGGAATACAGTACATTCCAGCCTAAGCCAAAATGCGTGTGCCTCTATGTCTGTGTTACATAAAAATGCTATGTATTCATGTGCAATGTGTTTGTTAGACAGTGGCATAAAACACCTATATGACTGTGTCATAAAGCACTGCTGCATCTTTCCAAATTAAATATTTGCATAGAAATCAATCACAATTTTATAAGCAAACAGTGCAACAACAGTTACTGTGTGTGTAGAACAATTTACGGTAGAAGATAATGGGACAGTATGCAGTGTGACAGCTTCATTTTACAAAATAAACAAGGGAAACTAGATAAGCTGCTTGCAGGCATTAAATAAACTACATTTGTTGGAAGGCTTGGCTTGGGGCATAACTGAAATGTAAAACAAAATTCATAAAAACTTTGGGCTGTATGGTCACACTGCAGGTTGCTTCCTAACAGCTCCAGGGTACAGGGTTTGATCTTGAGCATGCATTACTGTCTTTGCAGATTTTTGCATTTTTTTCTATTGTGTCTGTATGGGTTTCTTCTAGGTTTTCTTGTGTTCTGTCACCACATAAATCCTTGATGATGGATAGATTTCCTATTTTAAATTGCCTCTACATGTCAGTGTGTGTACTTGTCTATACTGTATGTGTGATGCCTTGTTATGGACTGGCATTGTATCCCTGTCTTGCTCTGTGTTCCTGGGATATGCTCCGGAGCCTCCAGGACCCATACCAGGAAAAGCACTCACTGAAAATTAATGAATAAAAATTCCGTTAGCAGCATTGTAGGTTCAAATGAAGCACTCTTTGGAGAATTGATGCTTTGATTATCATGCCATGGCAGCTAATCACAAAGTTTAGAATGCCATATCAGTGTGCTCTGCCCAGAACTGTCTGATCCATAATAAAACAATATCATCAGGATTGATTAGAGTACAGACTGAATTCTAATGTAAGTGAGCCAGCAATTTTCAGGCAAAGTATAATGCCAGAATGAGTGCAACACTATTATAAAAATTATCCATTAAAATATGTAGCATTGGCAGATGTTGTACTGTTTTGCTTGTATGGCTTTGGTAAGTACATAAAATTTTACAACAATTCAGCGACATTAGTTAAGCGTTATGGTTAAAATTAGGTGTAGCATATCAGTAATTATCTGCATTAGTACTTACTATATGTCAACAGAAGATCCTCATAAGGACAGTAAGAATGTGTGTGTGTGTGTGTGTGTGTGTGTGTGTGTGTGTGTGTGTGTGTGTGTGTGTGTGTGTGTGCGTGAGTGAGTGAGAGAGAGAAAAAGCTTAGCCAGAATCAAAGGTGAATGCTTGGCAGGTCACATTGAATCTGGATTAGAGGAATGTGGTCACTGAGGCAGGTTTCTGCACTCCTAATCCTGTTTGATTTGCCTTCATCAAAAAAGGAGAAAAAGGAACATGAGGAAAAAAACAATCACAACACCACCCATGGATTTGCTCTCGAGTTTGATACCTGTGGTGTGACTCTTGTTTCTCTATAGATGCAGTGATCGGTTTTCTTTTCTCTTTTTAGATTGCATGGTGTTTTAGATTTACATGCTACATTTATTCATGTATTTTTGGCAGACACTTTTATGACTTAAACGGAGGCAAAATCCAAACCAAGCATACAGTGGGGGAAAAAAGTATTTGATCCGTATTTGAGCATATCCCAGGGACACAGAGAAAGACGGATGGAATACCAAGGTTTATTATTTCAAATCCTAGAACTGTCAGAGAGTCCCTGTTTACTCTTTACTACTAGGCTATACAGTGGGAGAAATAAGTATTTGATCCCCTGATGAGTTTGTACATTTGCCCACTGACAAAGAAATGATCAGTCTATAATTTGTATGTATAATGGTATGTTTATTTGAACAGTGAGATACAGAATAACAACAAAAAAAAAAATCCAGGTATTCCATCCCTGTCTTTCTCTGTGTTCCCGGGATATGCTCCGGATCCACCAGGACCTAGACCAGGGTATTTAAACTCAAAACATTCTGGTCAGACATGCCTCTTTAACATTGCATGGAAGTCGGAAACAGTGCCCAAGGAGTGGCAGACCAGGGTGGTGGTTCCCCTGTTTAAAAAGGGGGACCATAGAGTGTGTGCCAATTATACAGGTATCACACTTATCAGCCTCCCTAGTAAAGTCTTCTCCAAGGTGCTGGAACGGATAATCGAACCTTGGATTGAAGAGGAACATTGCGGATTCTGTCCTGGTCATGGGACAACAGACTAGCTCTTTACTCTCGCAAGGATCTTGGAGGGGGCCTGGGAGTATGCACATCTGGTCTACATGTATTTTGTGGATCTGGAGAGGGCATATGACCAGGTCCCCAGGGCTTTACTGTGGGAGGTGCTGAGGGAGTATGAAGTGAGGGGTTCCTTTTGTCACGCTGTGGTATATGGGGCGGAAGCAGGCGCAGACTTGAATATAAACATTTATTGAAACACAGATCAAAACAACAGAACAAAGACGCTATGACTGGACTACCGAAACTCAAGAGCAGGAAAAAAACACTAGGGCTAATAAATGTAAACACTAAGGCATGAAACAAACCAAACACCATGACACAGAGACATGAGTCTAAACAACGAAAGACAACCGCTAAGTGCAAAACCAGGACTATATATACCCACACCAGTGCTCATTAACAAAACAAGAAGCAGGTGCACGAATACATGTGACACAGAGTGAACCCATGTGACATAAAGAGGCAATGGCTGCTGGGATATGGAGTCCACTGGCACACTGGGGTGGAAACACACAGTCCAGGTGCTTGAAACAGTCACTGACAGAGTTCAGCCACCAGATGGCGCCAGAACCGGCCAAGGTGCAGTGCCGCACCTGGCCAGCAGGGGGAATCGTGACACCTTTCTTAGGGCTATCCAATCACTTTACGTCCAAAGTGAGAGGTGTGTCCGGATTCTCGGCAAAAAGTCGGACTCTAACTTTAAAAAAGTTGGTCTCCGCCAGGGCTGTGCGTTGTCACCAATCCTGCTTGTGATATTCATGGACAAGATATCGAGGTAAAGTCATGGTGGGGAGGGGTTGTGGTTTGGTGGCCTGATGATCTCATTGCTGCTTTTTGCAGATGATGTGGTCCTGATGGCGTAATTTTCCATGACCTTCAGAACTCACTGGATCAGTTTGCAGCTGAGTGTGAAGCGGCTGGGATGAGGATTAGCACCTCTAAATTTGAGGCCATGTTTCTCGGCAGGAAACTGATGGAGTGCCTACCTCGGGTAGGGAATAAGTACTTAACGCGAGTGAAGGAGCTCAAGTACCTCGGGATCTTGTTCACGAGTGAAGGGACATTGAAGCAGGAGATTGGCTGGAGAATCAGAGCAGTGGGAGCGGTATTGCAATCGCTTTACCACACCGTTGTGAAGAATAGATAGCTGAGCTGGAAGGCAAAGCTCTCGATCTACCTGGCAATTTTCGTTCCTACCCTCATGGGCATGAAGCTGGGTAGTGACTGAAAGAACTAGATCATGGGTACAAGCGGCCGAAATGGGTTTTCTCAGGAGGGTGGCTGGCTTCTCCCTTACATTTACATTTATTCATTTAAAAAGACGCTTTTATCCAAAGTGACTTACAAATGAGAGCACACTCACACACCAATGGTAGCAGAGCTGCATGCAAGGGGCAACTTAGGGTTCAGTGTCTTGCCCAAGGACACTTCGGCATGGGATCACCCGGGCCGGGATTCGAACCACCTACCCTACGATTAGTGGATTAGTGGACAACCCACTCTACCGACTGAGCCACAGCCGCCCCTTAGAGATAGGGTGAGAAGCTGGGCTATCCGAAAGTTAAGCCGCTGCTCCTTTGGGTTGAAAGGAGCCAGTTGAGGTGGTTTGGGCACCTGGTAAGGAGGCCCTCTGGGTGCCTCCCTAGGGAGGTGTTCCAGGCACATCCAGCTGGAAGGAGACCTCGGGGAAGACCCAGGACTAGGTGGAGAGATTATATCTCCACACTGGCCTAGGAATGCCTCGGGATCCACTAGTCAGAGCTGGTTAATGTTGCTCGGAAAAGAGAAGTTTGGGGTACTCTGCTGCCATCGGGGACAACTTAGGGTTCAGTGTCTTGCCCAAGGACACTTCGGCATGGGATCATCTGGGCCAGGATTTGAGCCGCCAACCCTACGATTAGTGAATTAGTGGACAACTCGCTCTACCGACTGAGCCACAGCCGCCCATGGATGAACCTTATGGTCACTTGCTTGTCTCTGACAGATATTTATACTCAGCATCTTCCAGCCATTAGTGGATATGTGGAAGATTTTAATTCATAAGCCTGAGGATCTCTGAGAATATTAGATTTTGCACTTACAGCTTTCTGGGTATAAACTTCGTATAACCTTGCAGTTATATTTGGTTTCTGGCAAATTTAAGTCACAATCTTCCAGTCAACATTGACCAACTGGTCAAATAATCTCTGGCATTTCTGATATTTGGAGTCAACATTTTCTCCACTACCTGTCCTAGGATCTGAACTCACAGCCTTTTGGTGACTAGTGGCTCTTTAGCAGTCCTGTGAATTGAACCATGACCTTTCAGTCACCAGAGACACCCCACAACTATGTTGTCATTAGGGCCTCTAACAATCCTGGCCTCTAAAACCTTACAGTGCTAGTGGCTCTCTGGCAGTCCTTGATTTTTCAAACAGGTTGGACAAGGAAAACAGCATTAGTTGATGACAGAAACATTGTGAGAGTTGCGAAGATAAACCCAATACTTTCAAAGGGGACCTTTATGTTGTCAAAGCAGACTACCTCAGCATGCTGAAACAGCTTACACTGCAAAACATATCTATGACAATATAAAAAATGTGGCAGATGGGAACAGATGATGATGCGACATGTGGATGGGTCATCAGGGACAAAAACAGGGCAGACCTGACTGGAGGGCTTTTAGTATGCACATGTCTAAACACCTAAAAAGAACTGATTTTATTTCAGTACTCATAAAACAAATCCAATATTTTCCTCATTTAACCCGCATTATTGGATTAAATTAGTGAAGAACCTTAATATTGTGCAAAATATTTCTTTCCAGGCTGAGCTCCATACCTCCATTAGCACACTTGATGTGATGAATCGTTTTCAGAAGAAGATTGAATGTGAAGAAGACGAAGACAGTGGTGATGGAGGAACAAATCAAGAATGCAGAACAATCTCTACAATTCTCCATCCTGTTTCTGATAACCATATGCACAGCATACGCGTGAGATACACACACACACACACACACACACACACACACACACACACACACACACAGGGACACATACACATGCACAGTGTGGTAAATAAGTATTGAACATAACAACATTTTTTTCAGTAAATATATTTCCAATGAGGTCATTCACATGAAAGTATTAACTCAAGACATCCACATATATAAAGAATTCAGAACATTAAAGTTAAATAAAGCTATGTGCAATAAAGTAGAATGACACAAGAACAAGGTATTGAACACGCTAAGAAAAAGCAGTTCTCCCAGGCAAGGAACCAACTGAAATCCATAAGTAGTTAGAAATTAATTATACCTCTTATCTGTGCAAATTAATATCAGAAGCTGTCATGTAGTGTACCTTAAGACCATGGTTGTTAGGTGCATACTCACAGCCTGGCCAAGGCGTTAATATTGCAAAGGACACTGAGTACAAAGTGGTACAATCCACAAACGCAACTGGACTGTGGTGTTGATTACCTGTTGTACGCTGCAGATTATTCCAGGTGGAACACAGAAGTAAAAACAACAGTACAAAGTATATAAAATGGTGCCCCCACATCGGAACCGTAGGGGCACTGAAAACAATATGACCTAAATAAACAAACAAAAACAAACAAAAAGGTGATAGGGGTGGCAGCAAAACGTGCCAGCATACCCTGTCAACCAGAACCGGAAGTGAGTAGTAGTACTCCTCAACTGAGTGTAATACAGTGGTGTGAAAAAGTGTTTGCCCCCTTCCTCATTTCCTGTTCCTTTGCATGTTTGTCACACTTAAGTGTTTCGGAACATCAAACCAATTTAAACAATAGTCAAGGACAACACAAGTAAACACAAAATGCAATTTGTAAATGAAGGTGTTTATTATTAAAGGTGAAAAAAAATCCAAACCATCATGGCCCTGTGTGAAAAAGTGATTGCCCCCCTTTCTATAACTGTGGTTGTCCTCACCTGAGTTCAATTTCTCTAGCCACACCCAGGCCTGATTATTGCCACACC
>JAFFST010023558.1:0-12847 GCA_022414735.1 Noturus placidus | reverse complement strand
GAGAGAGATAAAAAGAGAGAGAATAGAGAGAGTGAATAGAGAGAGAGAATAGAGAGAGAGAGTAGAGAGAGAGAATAGAGAGAGGGAATAGAAAGAGAATAGAGAGAGAGAATAGAGAGAGAATAGATAGAGAGAATAGAGAGAGAGAATAAGAGAAGAGGAGAGAATAGAGAGTGAATAGAGAGAGAGAACAGAGAGAGGGAATAGAGAGAGAATAGAGAGAGAATAGAGAGAGATAATAAAGAGAGAGAATAGACAGAGAATAGAGAGATAATAAAGAGAGAGAATAAATAGAGAATAGAGAGAATAGAGAGAGAGAGAATAGAGAGAGAATAGAGAGAGATAATAGAGAGAGTATAGAGAGAGGGAATAGAGAGAGAATAGAGAGAGAATAGAGAGAGGGAATAGAGAGAGAATCGAGAGAGAATAGAGAGAGGGAATAGAGAGAGAATAGAGAGAGAGAATAGAGAGAGGGAATAGAGAGAGAGAATAAAGAAAGAATAGAGAGAGAATAGAGAGAGATAATAAAGAGAGAGAATAGACAGAGAATAGAGAGAGAATAAAGAGAGAGAATAGAGAGAGAATAGAGACAGCGAATAGAGAGAGAGAATAGAGAGAGGGAATAGAGAGAGAATAGAGAGAGAATAGAGAGAGAGAATAAAGAGAGGGAATAGAGAGAGAATAGAGAGAGCGAATAAAGAGAGAGAATAGAGAGAGAGAATAGAGAGAGGGAATAGAGAGAGAGAGAATAAAGAGAGAATAGAGAGAGAATAGAGAGAGAATAGAGAGAGAGAATAGAGAGAGAGAATAGAGAGAGAATAGAGAGAGGGAATATAGAGAGAATAGAGAGAGAGAATAGAGAGAAAATAGAGAGATAATAAAGAGAGAGAATAAAGAGAGAGAATAGAGAGAGAATAGAGAGAGAATAGAGAGAGGGAATGGAGAGAGAATAGAGAGAGAGAATAGAGAGAGAGAATAAAGAGAGAGAATAGAGAGAGAGAATAGAGAGAGAATAGAGAGAGGTAGTAGAGAGAGAATAGAGAGAAAATAGAGAGATAATAAAGAGAGAGAATAAAGAGAGAGAATAAAGAGAGAATAGAGAGAGAATAGAGAGAGGGAATAGAGAGAGATAATAAAGAGAGAAAATAGAGAGAGAGAATAAAGAGAGAGAATAGAGAGAGGGAATAGAGAGAGATAATAAAGAGAGAGAATAGAGAGAGAGAATAGAGAGATAATAGAGAGAGGGAATAGAGAGAGAATAGAGAGAGCGAATAAAGAGAGAGAATAGAGAGAGAGAATAGAGAGAGAGAATAGAGAGAGAATAGAGAGAGAATAGAGAGAGAGAATAGAGAGAGAATAGAGAGAGAGAATAGAGAGAGATAATAAAGAGAGAGAATAGAGAGAGAGAGTAGAGAGAGAGAATAGAGAGAGGGAATAGAAAGAGAATAGAGAGAGAGAATAGAGAGATAATAAAGAGAGGGAATAGAGAGAGAATAGAGAGAGTGAATAGAGAGAGAGAATAGAGAGAGAGAGTAGAGAGAGAGAATAGAGAGAGGGAATAGAGAGAGAATAGAGAGAGAATAGAGTGAGAGAATAGAGAGAGAATAGAGAGAGGGAATGGAGAGAGAATAGAGAGAGAGAATAGAGAGATAATAAAGAGAGGGAATAGAGAGAGAATAGAGAGATGAATAAATAGAGAATAGAGAGAGAGAATAGAGAGGGAATAGAGAGAGATAATAGAAAGAGAATAGAGAGAGGGAATAGAGAGAGAATAGAGAGAGAATAGAGAGAGAATAGAGAGAGGGAATAGAGAGAGAGAATAAAGAGAGAGAATAGAGAGAGAGAATAAAGAGAAAGAATAAAGAGAGAGAATAGACAGAGAATAGAGAGAGAATAAAGAGAGAGAATAGAGAGAGAGAATAGAGACAGCAAATAGAGAGAGAGAATAGAGAGAGGGAATAGAGAGAGAATAGAGAGAGAATAGAGAGAGAGAATAAAGAGAGGGAATAGAGAGGGAATAGAGAGAGCGAATAAAGAGAGGAATAGAGAGAGATAATAAAGAGAGAGAATAGAGATAGCGAATAGAGAGAGAGAATAGAGTGAGAGAATAGAGAGAGAATAGAGAGAGGGAATAGAGAGAGAATAGAGAGAGAGAATAGAGAGATAATAAAGAGAGGGAATAGAGAGAGAATAGAGAGACAATAAAGAGAGAGAGAAATAGAGAATAGAGAGAATAGAGAGAGAGAGAATAGAGAGAGAATAGAGAGAGATAATAGAGAGAGTATAGAGAGAGGGAATAGAGAGAGAATAGAGAGAGAATAGAGAGAGGGAATAGAGAGAGAATCGAGAGAGAATAGAGAGAGGGAATAGAGAGAGAATAGAGAGAGAGAATAGAGAGAGGGAATAGAGAGAGAGAATAAAGAAAGAATAGAGAGAGAATAGAGAGAGATAATAAAGAGAGAGAATAGACAGAGAATAGAGAGAGAATAAAGAGAGAGAATAGAGAGAGAATAGAGACAGCGAATAGAGAGAGAGAATAGAGAGAGGGAATAGAGAGAGAATAGAGAGAGAATAGAGAGAGAGAATAAAGAGAGGGAATAGAGAGAGAATAGAGAGAGAGAATAAAGAGAGAGAATAGAGAGAGAGAATAAAGAGAGAGAGAATAAAGAGAGAGAATAAAGAGAGAGAATAAAGAGAGAGAAGAAAGAGAGAGAGAATAGAGAGAGGGAATAGAGAGAGGGAATAGAGAGAGGGAATAGAGAGAGAATAGAGAGAGAGAATAGAGAGAGAATAGATAGAGAGAATAGAGAGAGAGAATAAGAGAAGAGGAGAGAATAGAGAGTGAATAGAGAGAGAGAACAGAGAGAGGGAATAGAGAGAGAATAGAGAGAGAATAGAGAGAGATAATAAAGAGAGGGAATAGAGAGAGAATAGAGAGATAATAAAGAGAGAGAATAAATAGAGAATAGAGAGAGAATAGAGTGAGAGAATAGAGAGAGAATAGAGAGAGAATAGAGAGAGGGAATGGAGAGAGAATAGAGAGAGAGAATAGAGAGAGAGAATAGAGAGAGAATAGAGAGAGAGAATAAAGAGAGGGAATAGAGAGAGGGAATAGAGAGAGATAATAAAGAGAGATAATAGAGAGAGTGAATAGAGAGAGAGAATAGAGAGAGCGAATAGAGAGAGAGAATAGAGAGAGATAATAAAGAGACAGAATACAGAGAGAGAATAGAGAGAGAATAGAGAGAGGGAATAGAGAGAGAATAGAGAGAGAATAGAGTGAGAGAATAGAGAGAGAATAGAGAGAGAATAAAGAGATAATAAAGAGAGAGAATAAATAGAGAATAGAGAGAGAATAGAGAGAGGGATGGTGAGGGAACGAGTGTTTATGGCTGCTCAAAAGTAAGTGATGACAGGAACTCACTGGTTTTATTAACATTAAATGTGAAACGATAAAAGAGTATAATGTATAATAATGTATCATTTTGAGGCACACGTAAACACATGACTAACTTCTGAAACATTTAACATTCTTAAAGTTCTTCAGTTGTGTCCCTGGAGGAACCTGTACAGATTGTGTAGAAACCTACAACAGAGTGCTTTCTATCAGAAACGGTTCCAAGTAGCAACTTTTTTTTTTAGAAAGCTACAAACCATTTACTATCCAAGGAAACCTTGCGTACTTTGTCATATATCCTCACTCACGTCTTGAAGCTCTGTGTGAAGATAAAGTCACAGATGATCTCCTGGACCCAATGATGTGAATCAGGCAGTTTATCAGTTTCAAGCTGGACTCAGGACCATCTCCAGCATCAGCAGCACCTCGTCATCAGTAGATTTGGGTTTTGCAGGATGACATCAGCTATCACACCTCGCTCATGCTCCTGTCTAGTGATTTACGCTGTAGTTACAGCAGGTGGATTCAACAGTGTACATTCCTCCAGCATACAGTCTAGCAGCTCCTTACACAGTGCCTTGTTTAACTTACAGCAGCTGTGTTTACTGAATAGATAATATCATTAACCCGTTTCCAGGTTTCAGCAGAATTTCACAAAAAAACTCAAACGCTACACAAAACTAACCCAAAATATTCATCTTTGTTAAAGGGAGACACGTTTTCCTTCTTTTTCTCCTTCTTTGTATCTGATGTTTATCCACACCATACTCACTCTCTCCGTCTCCCAGTCTTTACAATATACTGTATCTTACAATAGAAAATACTTCTGTATGTCATACATACACTTTTATATCTGCATTTGGAAATTTGTCTGAGTTAATCCTTTATTATTATTTGCTAATTTGATTATGTGCCTTAAAACGTATAAAAGTATTTTCCCCAATCTTTCCCAACTTGGCAACCCAGAGTGCACGGGATAGTGTGGTTCCTACACCAATGGGCATCTATTAGCTCTTGTTTATTGTAGTTCCTATGTTTGACCACTCTGTTGCAATAATCAACAGAACTTTGGCTTATCTCTGTCAGGTAGCAACATCACTGGTCATTCAAAAGAGATCTTTTTTAGGTATTTCAAATGAATTTAAAATATATGAGTTGTAAATGAGGACTTAATAAAGATTAATATTTGTTGAACAGCTGATATACACTATAAACACTCCTCGAACCACAGCATGTCGGACATTACAATGTTCACCGGTAAGACCTGACTCTCCGTCACTTTGCACTAGTATTTATAGAACAGAGCGCATCCAGACTCAGAGTCAAAGAAAATACAAATAAAGTTTTTTTTTTTAATAAAGTCAGTAGTGAAAGTGTAAACGGTTCCACAGCTCACAAATATTTAAATAGTGGACACAAATCATCACAGCCAATATGCTCACACACACACACACACACACACACACACACACACACACACACACACACACTCACACACACACACACACACACACACACACACACACACTGTTTACCACTTCATACATTTGCATGTGCTAATAACAGTATGTGTAATACACAAGGAAACACAGCAATGGATTTCCTTAAAACCAGTTTTCCTGTTCCTTCAGGGGAAGTTCTGAAATTAAACCTAAAGAAAATTGCTTAATTTGCACAAAAAAAAAATCCCCAAGTTTTCATCCCGGTTTTCCGTGTCAGTCAGATGCTAATCTTGTTTACTGTCAGTGTAAATGTGAACCAGAACTAGCAACGGTCCAAACTGTGTAAAAGATATTTGTGTGAAATACAACTGAACAGTCCTTTAGAAATGTCAGATTATTATCATGCATGATTATTATCTTATACATACATCTACATTTATATACATACTTATTTATCACACTTTAACTTCCATCTCATACAGTTCCTTCTTCTTCAGGCAACTTTTCCTCATTTTAAAATGTGTATTAATCCTAATAACTGCACCTTACCACCTTACCATGCCACCACGTCAAACATACATTCACATCAGATAAAAGAACAAAACAAAAATAATCCTAGATTCTTATTGAATACTGTAGCAAAAATAAACTAGGAATAAAAATCTCCACAGAAACACGCACACAATCACAATCATTATATAGCAGTAAAGATTTCATGATTTCTTTCACTGGCAAAATTTTAAATATTAGACACAAATTCAGATTATTAATTTAAAATCAGACAGTTTTATAACTAACCCTGTAGAGATTAATATAACAATATCAGATCAACCATTAGAGTGTTTTACTCCCCTTACAGAGACCGAACTTTCATTAATCTCTTCATCAACATCATCAACTTGTACACTAGATCCTGTACCTACATGTTTCTTCATACACATTATTCCAGAAGTAATTACACTCCTTCTAAATATAACCAATTCTTCCCTCAGCACTGGCTATGTACCTAAATCACTTAAACTATCAGTTATTAAACCCCTGATTAAAAACCTGACATTGACCCCTCTCAACTGTCCAGATATAGACTATATCAAATCTCCCCTTCATCTCCAAGATCTTAGAGAAGGTTGTACACAGCAGTTCTGCTTGTACTTACATAGGAACAACATTCATGAAATGTATCAGTCAGGATTTAGACCTCATCATAGCACAGAGACAGCGTTAGTTAAAGTAGTAAATGACCTTCTACTGACCTCTGATCAAGGTTGTGTCTCCTGTGAAATCACCTGTGGGTAATAACCCGAGTCAAATGTGACAAAAACCCTCAGAAATCAATCAACACTTTATCACTTAATATTAAAATAGCGCACTTGCAGGTTTTTATCCATGTAACTTTAATGAAATGTCTCTGATTTTGTAACGGATAAGTTTCTCATTATTATGAATGATTATTTCAGCTATTTAAGTAATAAACACCGTGTGCACTTTATCATGTTACAGAGAAAGAAGCGTAAACCCCTCTGTCCTGAAGATGTGGGAAACCTCTGACGGTTACACAGTGTTGACACTGGAGACTCCTTCCATACACACCATCAGAAAACAGAAAACTTCCCTACATCATCCTCTGTACAATACAGTACAGCTGTTACTATAGAAACCATAACATATTAGAATGAGCGCATTGATATAAACCTGTGATATGAAGCTACAATCAGAGCCGCTGTTTTCGAATACAATGTTCTGTAATATAAGTGATTTTCCTGGGAAAGAGGAATCATCTGCTAATGATGATGATGATGATGATGACGACTAAATCCATTAAACGTGTCATGTTAAGCACAAATTAGTCTCCAATACAAACTTGGTTGATGTCATTGTCACTACAGAAGCGTGGTTTTAGTAGGATCTCTGTTTATTTACAGTTATGTCCTGAGGAAAGAAGCTGTTTAGCTGACAGTTAATTCCATCTTCATGAAGCCTTGTGGCTCTAGCCTTTTACCTTCATTTTAATAGGACATGTTCAACTACTGGATAATCCTTGATCCATTTCGGTTATGACCATTTCTATAACAGGTGTTCATCTTGTACGCACACTATCAGCTTCACTGAGATCGTCAGAGCAGCAGTCTTATTTGGAGAATAAGTACAGGACAGAGCAGAGCATACAGCTGTGAGCGACGCTGGACTCAACACGATTCATTCTCTATGTGGAGGCCATGATGAATAAACTGACTCATATTTGTAAAAAAATAAATTAATTTAAGGAGAGAGAGAGTGTGTGAGAGAGAGAGTGAAGGAGAGAGAGAGAGTGAGTGTGTGTGTGAGAGAGAGAGAGAGTGAGAGAGAGAGTGTTTGAGAGAGAGAGAGAGAATGAAGGAGAGAGAGAGTGAGAGTGTGTGTGTGTGTGTGTGTGAGAGAGAGAGAGAGAGTGAGAGAGAGAGAGAGTGTGTGAGAGAGTGAGAGAGAGATATAGATAAAGAGAGAGATAGAGAGAGAAAGAGTGAGGGAGAGAGAGGGGGGACAGAGTGTGTGACAGAGAGAGAGAGAGAGAGAGAGAGAGAGAGAGACAGGGAGAGGTTGTGTGTGAGAGAGAGGGAGATAGAAAGAGAGAGATAGAGAGAGAGAGAGAGTGAGGGAGAAAGAGGGAGATAGAGAGCGATAGAGAGAGTGTGTGAGAGAGAGTGAGTGAGAGAGAGAATGAGTGAGACAGATAGATAGAGAGAAAGAGTGAGGGAGAGAGGGACAGAGAGAGACAG
Organism: Noturus placidus; assembly: GCA_022414735.1. Lineage (NCBI taxonomy): Eukaryota > Metazoa > Chordata > Actinopteri > Siluriformes > Ictaluridae > Noturus > Noturus placidus. The sequence goes on along the minus strand of JAFFST010023558.1, from coordinate 5,252 downwards.
AGAGAGGGAGAGAGAGAAATTCAGTGCCATATTTCTGGATTAGTGAGTTTATGGCAAGCAGGTAGATAGATAACGATCTCTCAATCCGGTTAACCAGAGAAACCAGTTTTCTTGTCATTTTCACCCCTCTCTCTTTCTCTCTCTCTCTCTCTCTCGCTCTCTCTCTCTCTCTCTCGCTCTTTCTCTTTACTCAGGTGGTTTTCAGGTGTCCTCACTGCATTTCTATCATCACTTTTCCACTTTTTTATTTGTTTTGTTGTCAAACATGACGAGGTTCTGGATCTATGGAGCCTCTGCTGAACCCTCGTAACTCTGATCCCGCTAATTATAAAAATCTCTGAAGGGAGGTGTACTATAGGTGCAATTCAGAACTGTCATGAAGCATGTCCTGGATCTTCTGACAGTTTACCTTCAGGGCACTTGGTCATCTGAATCACACCTCTCAGAAGTCATTCATTAAAATCTGACCTGTTTGGTGGGACTTTTTTGGAAATATTTTTAATTTTTGAAAGAATCCTATTACAGAAGGAAATCCTGACTTAATTTAGGAATTCAGCTTTATTACACAACATCGTATATCTTATCTCAAGTTTTAAATCATTCTAAATTATTTCATAAGCAGTTGTCATGTTTGTTACCAAACAATCAGTGACACGTAACCAATAAAAACAACTTTTAATTTCACATGGCTCAGCACAAAAGAACATCTTAGATTTACACAATACTAATGCAAGTTTTTTTTTAATTCTTTTGTTTTTTACAAATTTGGCATTTAAATGAAAGCTCTTTCTCTGTTTTGATATTTATAGTTTAATTTGATTCTACTTGATTTTACAGAACTTTGAGATACCACATGCATGAACAGTACTTTATAAATAATGTCTATTATAATTATTATTAGTAGTAGTGTCCTGCAAAGACCCCTGACCTGAACCCCAGTGAACACCTCTAGGATAAATATTAACAGCACCCCAGGTCTCCTCAGCCATTATCAGTGCCTGATCTCATCGCTAATGTATCAGTAATTCTTCAGTAATTCTTCAGTAACGCATCAGTAACGCATCAGTAACTCATCAGTAACGCACCAGTAACTCATTAGTAATGCATCAGTAACACATTAGTAAGTCATCAGTAGCTCATCAGTAACTCATCAGTAACGCATCAGATAACTCTTCAGTAATGCATCAGTAACTCTTCAGTAACTCATCAGTAACTCTTCAGAAACTCATCAGTAACTCTTCAGTAACTCATGAGTAATGCATCAGTAACTCTTCAGTAAATAATCAGTAACTCTTCATTAACTCTTCAGTAACTCTTCAGTAACTCATCAGTAACTCATAAGTAACTCATCAGTAACATATCAGTAACTCTTCAGTAACTCATCAGTAGCTCAACAATAACTGTCAGTAACTCTTCAGTAACTCATCAGTAGCTCATCAGTAACTCATCAGTAATGCATCAGTAACTCATTAATAACGCATCAGTAACTCATCAATAACTCATCAGTAACTCTTCAGTAACTCATCAGTAGCTCATCAGTAACTCTTCAGTAAATCTTCAGTAAATCTTCAATAGCGAATCAGTAACTCATCAGTAACGCATTGGTAACTCTTCAGTAACTCATCAGTATCTCATCAATAACTGTCAGTAACTAATCAGGAACTCTTAGAAACCCATTAGTAACTCTTCAGTAACTCATCAGTAACTTGTCAGTAACTCTTCAGTAACGCATCAGTAACTCATGAATAACTAATCAGTAATGCATCAGTAACTCATTAGTAACTCATCAGTAACTCATGCGTAACTAATCAGTAACTCTTCAGAAACCCATTAGTAACTCTTCAGTAACTCATCAGTAACTCTTCAGAAACTCATCAGTAACTCTTCAGTAACTCATGAGTAGCTCATCAGTAACTCTTCAGTAAATCTTCAATAGCGAATCAGTAACTCATCAGTAACGCATTGGTAACTCTTCAGTAACTCATCAGTATCTCATCAATAACTGTCAGTAACTAATCAGGAACTCTTAGAAACCCATTAGTAACTCTTCAGTAACTCATCAGTAACTCTTCAGAAACTCATCAGTAACTCTTCAGTAACTCATGAGTAATGCATCAGTAACTCTTCAGTAATTCATCAGTAACTCTTCAGTAATGCATCAGTAAGTCATCGGTAACTCTTCAGCAACTCATCAGTAACTCATCATTAACTCTTCAGTAACTCATCAGTAACTCATCAGTAACTCTTCAGTAACTCACCAGTAACTCATCAGCACTTCATCAGTAACTCATCAGCACGCATCAGATAACTCATCAATAATGCATCAGTAACTCTTCAGTAACTCATCAGTAACTCATAAGTAACTCATCAGTAACATATCAGTAACTCTTCAGTAACTCATCAGTAGCTCAACAATAACTGTCAGTAACTCTTCAGTAACTCATCAGTAGCTCATCAGTAACTCATCAGTAATGCATCAGTAACTCATTAATAACGCATCAGTAACTCATCAGTAACTTGTCAGTAACTTATCAACAACGCATCAGTAACTCTTCAGTAATTCATCAGTAACTCTTCAGTAATGCATCAGTAAGTCATCAGTAACTCTTCAGTAATTCATCAGAAACTCTTGAGTAACTCACCAGTAACTCATCAGCATTTCATCAGTAATTCATCAGTAACTCTTCAGAAATCATGAGTAATGCATCAGTAAGTCATCAGTAACTCTTCAGTAACTCATGAGTAATGCATAATTAACTTTTCAGTAAATAATCAGTAACTCCTCAGTAACTCTTAAGTAACAAATCAGTAACTCTTCAGTAACTCTTTAGTAACTCATCAGTAACTCTTTAGTAACTCATCAGTAACTCATCATTATCTTATGAGTAATGCATCAGTAACTCTTCAGTAACGCATCAGTAACTCATGAGTAACTCATCAGTAACTCATCAGTAACTCATCAGTAACTCATCAGTAACTCATCAGTATCTCTTCAGTAACTCACCAGTAACTCATCAACAATTCATCAGTAACTCATCATTAATTCTTCAGAAATCATGAGTAATGCATCAGTAACTCATCAGTAACTCTTCAGAAACTCATGAGTAATGCATAAGTAACTTTTCAGTAAATAATCAGTAACTCTTCATTAACTCTTCAGTAACTCATCAGTAACTCCTCAGTAACTCTTAAGTAACAAATCAGTAACTCTTCAGTAACTCTTTAGTAACTCTTCAGTAACTCTTTAGTAACTCATCAGTAACTCATCATTATCTTATGAGTAATGCATCAGTAACTCTTCAGTAACGCATCAGTAACTCATGAGTAACTCATCAGTAACTCATCAGTAACTCTTCAGTAACTCAACAGTAACTCTTCAGTAACTCACCAGTAACTCATCAGCAATTCATCAGTAATTCATCAGTAACTGTTCAGAAATCATGAGTAAGGCATCAGTAACTCATTAGTAACACATAAGTAATGCTTCAGTAACTCTTCAGTAACTCACCAGTAACTCATCAGTAACTCATTAGTAACTCATCAGTAACTCATCAGTAGCTCATCAGTAACTCTTCAGTAAATCTTCAATAGCGAATCAGTAACTCATCAGTAACGCATTGGTAACTCTTCAGTAACTCATCAGTATATCATCAATAACTGTCAGTAACTAATCAGGAACTCTTAGAAACCCATTAGTAACTCTTCAGTAACTCTTCAGTAACGCATCAGTAACTCATGAATAACTAATCAGTAATGCATCAGTAACTCATTAGTAACTCATCAGTAACTCATGCATAACTAATCAGTAACTCTTCAGAAACCCATTAGTAACTCTTCAGTAACTCATCAGTAACTCTTCAGAAACTCATCAGTAACTCTTCAGTAACTCATGAGTAATGCATCAGTAACTCTTCAGTAAATAATCAGTAACTCTTCATTAACTCTTCAGTAACTCATCAGTAACTCATCAGTAACTCTTGAGTAACTCACCAGTAACTCATCAGCATTTCATCAGTAATTCATCAGTAACTCTTCAGAAATCATGAGTAATGCATCAGTAAGTCATCAGTAACTCTTCAGTAACTCATGAGTAATGCATCAGTAACACATTAGTAAGTCATCAGTAGCTCATCAGTAACTCATCAGTAACTCTTCAGTAACTCATCAGTAGCTCATCAGTAACTCATCAGTAACGCATCAGATAACTCATCAATAATGCATCAGTAACTCTTCAGTAACTCATCAGTAACTCATAAGTAACTCATCAGTAACATATCAGTAACTCTTCAGTAACTCATCAGTAGCTCAACAATAACTGTCAGTAACTCTTCAGTAACTCATCAGTAGCTCATCAGTAACTCATCAGTAATGCATCAGTAACTCATTAATAACGCATCAGTAACTCATCAATAACTCATCAGTAACTCATCAGTAACTCTTCAGTAACTCATCAGTAGCTCATCAGTAACTCTTCAGTAAATCTTCAATAGCGAATCAGTAACTCATCAGTAACGCATTGGTAACTCTTCAGTAACTCATCAGTATCTCATCAATAACTGTCAGTAACTAATCAGGAACTCTTAGAAACCCATTAGTAACTCATCAGTAACTCATCAGTATCTCTTCAGTAACTCACCAGTAACTCATCAGCATTTCATCAGTAATTCATCAGTAACTCTTCAGAAATCATGAGTAATGCATCAGTAAGTCATCAGTAACTCTTCAGTAACTCATGAGTAATGCATAATTAACTTTTCAGTAAATAATCAGTAACTCCTCAGTAACTCTTAAGTAACAAATCAGTGACTCTTCAGTAACTCTTTAGTAACTCATCAGTAACTCTTTATTATCTTATGAGTAATTCATCATTATCTTATGAGTAATGCATCAGTAACTCTTCAGTAACGCATCAGTAACTCATGAGTAACTCATCAGTAACTCTTCAGAAACCTATTAGTAACTCATCAGTAACTTGTCAGTAACCTATCAACAACGCATCAGTAACTCTTCAGTAATTCATCAGTAACTCTTCAGTAATGCATCAGTAAGTCATCGGTAACTCTTCAGCAACTCATCAGTAACTCATCAGTAACTCATCAGTATCTCTTCAGTAACTCACCAGTAACTCATCAGCAATTCATCAGTAACTGTTCAGAAATCATGAGTAAGGCATCAGTAACTCATTAGTAACACATAAGTAATGCTTCAGTAACTCTTCAGTAACTCACGAGTAACTCATCAGTAACTCATCA
>JAFFST010023539.1:8711-20249 GCA_022414735.1 Noturus placidus | reverse complement strand
AGTAAGTCGCTTGTAAATGTAAAAATGTAAAAATTATATTTCTGTAAAGCTGCTTTGAGACAATGTACCATTGTAAAAAGCGCTATACAAATTGCTAAATTAATTAATTAATTAATTATCATAGACAATGAATTGAAGAATGATTCTGGCAGAAAAAAAATGAACTTGCTGGAACAAGAAAAGAAGCTTTGGAAATATATTCATTTTGACGACATTGATCCTGCCAATTAGAGAAAGGGGGATATTACCCAAACTCTGAATGTTGGATTTAACCTTTGAGTTAAGTGAAATTAGCTGATAAAAGATTATATAAATAACGTGTCACATTGATACCTAGGTATTTAAACCCTGACTCACTAAATCGTAAAGGTAGATCTGCCTGTTGGAGAGCAAATGCTACAGTATTGATGGGAAAACATTCATTTTTGTCCAAATTTATTTTATAACCCGAGACAACAATTAAGGTCTCCAGAACACCCAAGACAGTGGGCATAGAGGCAATAGGATCGGTTACATACAATAACCAATCATCAGCATATAGCGACAATTTTATTCTACACCATATCAAACTATTCCTTTAAACAAGTGAGAAGATCTTAATACGATAGACAGAGGCTCAATAGTGACAGCAAAAAGCAGAGGTGGTAAAGGACAGCCTTGGCGACACCCAAGTCCGAGAGCAAAATAATCCGAATAAATATTATTTGACTGAACCCTGGCTTTAGGGGATGAGTTAAGGAGGCTAATCCTACAAATAAACTTATCCCCAAATCCGAAGTTCCTCAAGACTGCTGCAAACAAATACTCCTACTCAACCCTATCAAATGCTTTTTCAGCATCTAAAGAAATCACAATCTCAGGAAGTTGAGCCGAATGCTTTGAATAAATTATATTAGAGTGTACGGGTATTGAAAAACAGTTGATGTCCCTTTATAAAACCGTTCTGCTCTTCAGATATAATATAAGGGAGTACATTCTCTAAACGAGATGCCATTACTTTCGCCAACACCTCTACATCTGCATTAAGCAGAGACAGTGGTCTATAAGAACCATAGGAGGTTGGATCCTTACCCTCCTTAAGAAGGTGGGCTATCTTGGCTTGTGTCAGAGTTGGAAGAAAAGACCAGCATTCCAAAGATTCGTTGAACATAGCCAAAAGCAATGGAGCTAATTTTCTAATAAATGTTTTGAAAAATTCATTTGGAAACCCGTCTGGGCCAGGAGCTTTGTTAGATTGCATAGTTTTAACTGAATTTAAAATTTCTTCAAGAGAAAGTGGGGAGTCCAATTGCATGGCAGTATTCAAATCAATAACTGGCTTACAAAGGTTTTGAAGAAATGCATTTACTTTAGTATTGTCTGTAGGAAATTCGGATTTACAAAGTGAAGAGTAGAACGATTTAAAAGTAGCATTCATTTCCATGGGATCTGTAGTGTCAATATTATGTGTTTTTAATACTAGGTATGAGACGGGAAGTGGCCTATTGCTGTAGCTAATGTGCCAGTAAATGACTCGGCTTGTCACCATGTTCCTAGTTTGAACCACAAGTACGTAACAACAAACGTTCCGCCTCTTTAGTCAAAATAAGATTTAATTCTGCCTGTAAGTCTAGACGCTGTTTAAGAAGTTCTGGAGAAGTGTTCAATGCATATCTCTGATTGAGGTTAATTATCTCAGGTGTGAGTTCATTAACCCTATCATTGGTCTTTTTATTACAGAGAGCGCAGTAAGAAATAATCTGACCTTTGATATAGGATTTAAGTGTCTCCCATAACAATGAATAAGAGGTGGAGTCATTCTGGTTGAAGAAAAGAAAGTCATCAATAGAAGTGGAAATGAGCTCACAGAATTAACTGTCTGCCAAAAGAAGAGAATTAAATCTCCACGGCTGTGGGATACATTTATAAATAGAAAAATGAATATCAAATTGTAGAGGCGTGTGATCAGAAATTGCAATAACCAAATAGTCAGAAGAAACTACACAAGAATCAAGAGTGCGGTCTATAAAAAATAATCAATCCTCAAATAGGAATGATGCACCTGGGAGAGGAAAAAAAAACTTTTTAACAGAGGCGATTCAGGATCTCCAGGGATCAACGAGTCCGTTCTGGTACATAAATTTGGAAAATGCTTTTGACATATCAGATTGATACGGAGAACGGGGATTAGACCGATCTAAGTTTGGGTCAAAAACACAGTTTAAATCTCCCCCCAAAATCATCAGGAGAGTATTTAAGAAAGGGAGATTGCTCAACAATCTAGTAGCAAATTCCACATCACCAAAGTCCTTTTGTCCTTTTGCCAATTACAATAGCGACCCCTCTTGCCTTTGAATTAAAGTTCGAGTGGAAGACTTGACTCACCCAAGGGCAGTGCAACCTATGATGATCTTTAATACGTAGGTGAGTCTCCTGTAAAAATGCTATGTCTGAGTTTAAACGTTTCAAATGTATAAAAACCTTAGATCTCTTAACAGGATTACCCATACCTCTGATGTTCCAGCTAATAAATCTTAAAAGACATGCCTGTCCCAGCTATGCTGAGATCCATATTACTACTAACCATTTAAATAACATAAACCATAAGGATATAAATAGCCAATTAGATTCGAAGTGGGCCCTCCTCTCTCTCCCCCTCCCCCCAACAATCCGCCAAACACACACACCCAAAGTCTCCATAAAACAAAGGAGACAGCAGTATTTCCCACAATAACCAAAGGTTGTACACAATGTGAAAACAGCTCGGAGTAAGCTGAACTAACCAACAAAATTACCAAAAGAAAAAGCTCCAGAAAGAGAAAAAGCCCCTACCTACTTCAAGTCTGATAAACAGTCTGCGCACAATAACAAATATAATGTTCTTAACTTTTAAAGACTTATAACAAATAATGTAACAATGTAGCACTTAAAGCCAAGGAAAAAAACACTAATAAAATTAAATAAAAAGAAACTCTAACCCAGTCAGAACAACAAAACAGAGAACCACATTAATACAGAACTAGATTTAAGAGATGGGTGTCCACAAAATCTAAGCAAAGTAGTGCAATGACAATATCTTCAATAAAAATCCGAATACTGTAGAGCTGGAATGCAGAGTGCAAAAAATAAAAGAAGAGCGAAAAAGACACCGCTGTGTAGATGATGCAGTTCACCCCGATATCAAGAGTTTAATATAGTCTCCTGCTTCCTCCACTGATATAAAGTCCTTCTGAACACCGTTATATGTAATGTGAAGCCGAGCTGGGTGAAGTATTCCATAAAGAGCAACCTCAATACCACAAAGTTGACGCCGGACCTCATTAAATGTGGCCCGGTCTATCTTGGCTGTGTGGTCAGGGAAAATGGAGATTATCAAATCCCTCACTTTAATCCACTGGAGCTCTCTCACACGGCATAAAATGTCAACACAGTCACTGTGATACTGGAATCTGCACACAATAGCACTTGGTCGTTCACCAGGCTTGGACTTCGGCTGAAGGGTCCGGTGGGATCGGTCCAGAACCGGTTCCTTCTCCAGACCAAATGCCTCTTTTAACAAGGCCACTACAGCAGCAGTTGTACATGTGTCAGGACCCTCTGTAACTCTGATTATCCTAATGTTATTGCGCCGTGACCTCGACTCCAAATCCTCACATTTATTCTCTAATTGAGTCACGGTTGCAGTGAGAGACTCGATAGTAGTCTTCATGTGAGCTACATCATCTGTACAACCAGAGAGGGCGTGCTCCATTTCCACAACAGTACCTTTCAGTGTTGATATGGTAGCCTCGGTAGAAACTTTATTACTAGCCAGCTGTGTTTTCACAGTCTGCAGGTCAAGCTGGATAGTAGACAGAACATCCCCGGGCCTCTCCTGGAGCTCCTTTTTAAAAATATCGGCGATGTCCTTCCTCAGTGAAGCCAGCAACTCGAGCCTGAGTGCGGCGAAGTCAGGGTCACCGCTCGACAACACAGATTCAGGGGAAGAAGGGGACTCGCTCGTGGCGCACACCCTAGGCCTCAGTTGGGTCTGAATAGTACCATGGGCTTTTGTGTTTTTTTTTCCAGACATTTTAACGTGCCACGAAGTTAAAAGTGCAAACAAAGAAATGGAGTAGAATAAGTCAAAATCTATTGTATGCGCAAGTTAATTACAATTTTAATCGAAATCAGCATCCTAATGCACTCTTGAAATCTATGTAAGAGAGTGTCCACCATCAATAATTGTGGACCCAATAGACTTTGACTGGCAGTGTCCACTTTCACATTTCAAAACAGCACAATGATAAACATTGCCGCCATGTTGTCCAACATTTACAGTAAGTGGCCAGAGAACACTTTAGGCTTGATTGTCTTTGCCTACTATTAGGTAGCCTGGATGTTAAACTTGTATTGTTTGTATCAAATTTTGCCACCTGAATTTGACTTGTTGGAGCACTGAATTTAACAAAATGAACAGGTTTTTAAATATCTGCAAACTGAATTACTGAATATGAATTTGTGAACACTTAAAAAATAAATATTTGCTTATAGCTACTTGATTTTTTCTTTTTAAATGTGAATCTCTGAACAGTGAAATAATACTAATTTGATTTTCAATGAGGTTCATTCAAAATAAATAATGACAGATGTGTGAATTTTTACCTAATATATTTTAGTGTTATGAAGAATGTTCATGAAAGATATGAATGTTCATGAAATTTTCACAGCTTGATGCAAGGGTCACTGAGTTTGCACTCGTTGATGTGCAAGTAGTAGAGAAGAGGTGAGTGTACATAGCCTTGTGGAACCCCAGTGCTAATCGATAAGGGTTCTGAAGTCAACAATCTGAAGGAAAAGTTCTGAAGGCAAATAGAGTGGTCCACTCTCAGTTGTAGCAGTTTGCTGTGGAGATGTTTTGGCACAACTGTATTAATGGCAGAGCTGGAGTCTTGAGAGGAGTCTGAAGAGGATTGGGGACATACAGATGCATCTCAAAAAAAAATATATAATATAGTTAAAAAGTTATTTTTTCCATAATTTGTTTCAAGAAGTGGACCTTTCATATTTTCTAGATTCATTACACCTTTTGTATTCATTATTACCTTTTTTGTTTTAAACTTGATTATTACGGCTTTTACAGCTCATGGAAATCAAAAATCCAATATCTCAAAATATTAGACTAATTAATTTACAATACAGAAATGTCAACTTTCTGAAAAGTATGTTAATTTAAAACTCAAAACTTGGTCGGGGCTCCTTTTGCATGAATTACTGTATCAGTGCGGCATGACCATTTGTCCATTTTGCACGAAAATTGGCATGCATCATTTAGAGACAGTTATGACAAAATGTTATTCACAGAATTTTGATAAACCATACTGTTTTCAAATGGTGCCTCAATGAATTAGACAATGAGCATGCCAAAATAGGGTATATCTCGGTAACATCATCATATCAGCATATGCATACCAAATTTATTATTTGTCGTAGCCATCATGACTCGACGGTGTCTGCACAATTTCGGAACAGTGCTTCCTAGTAGGCATGAAATATGAAAAAACGTCGGGGATACATATGTAACCCTGTTCCCTGAGAAGGGAACGAGATGTTGCATTTAGCATAACAGTATGGGAATGCCTTGCATGCGTGACCGGTATCTGAAGCTTGTGTAAAATCATGCCTCTACTTATAGGGCCGCCATGATCCGGTGACGTGGCAATTAAGCGCATCGCATGATATATATATATATATATATATATATATATATATGGCACCTGTGAACCACACCTACAGCCTCTATTATCTGAAACGAAGATGCAATTCACAGGCCTGCCCTGGTATGACAATGCTATGCAACGTCTTGTTCCCTTCTTAGGAACCCAGACATATGTAACCCAAGACACTCGAGCCCGGGGTGGAATGAATATCCAGGCAGTAATAACGGATGAATGAACGGATGAACGTCTTCGAGGAGGTGACCACCCTAATGGAATGAGCTCTTATGCCCAGAGGCGTGGCGATACCGCATGCCTCGTAAGCCTTAGAGATTGCTTCCACTATCCAGTTAGAGATGCGCTGCTTTGACACAACATCACCCTCATTGTCACCACCAAAGCAGACCAGCAGCTGCTCTGACTAACGCCACTGGCCAGAGCAGTGGATATAAGTACAGAGAGCCCTTACTGGACACAGCAGGTGCAGCCTCTCTTGTTCCGATGTGAGGAGCAGAGGAGGGCAGAAGGCTTGCAACACCACAGGGTGGGCAGCCAATGTAAGCACTTTAGGAATATAATCCGGCCTAGGATACAGGAAGGCTTTGGCTAGTCCAGGGGCAAAGTATAGGCAGGAGAGGACAACAGAGAGAGCTTTTAGATGTTCCACTCGCTTGAGAGATGTCAGGGCCGGTAGAAGAGCTACCTCCAGTGTCAGAAGCTTCTCAGAGGCTGACTCTAAGGGCTCAAACGCGGCCCCTGACAGACATTCCAAGACCACGGAAAGGTCCCAGGAAGGTATTCACAGCTTGCAGATGGGCCTCATACATCTTACACCACGCATGAACCTCGAAGTTAGAGGATGTTTCCCCACAGAGGCTCCATCTACAGGGGTGTGGCTGGCTGAAATGGCGGCCAGGTAACCCAAATTGTAGAAGGAGCAAACCCTGCTGAGAATTTTTTTTTTTTCTTTTTAGCAGGGTTACAGGAAGGTATGCATGGCCTACAGATGGATCTTAGCCATCTGACACCATGCATGAACCTCAACCGCAAGATTCAGCTTTATCTGCTCAGTGTTAATAGGATTGACACTACGCATGTTGGGGATAGAAATGCCCTCATCGTAGAAAAGTTGTCCACTGCCCCGGGGAATTTTGTAAAGGAGCGAGGGGATAAAGCTAGCAATATTCTTATGTGGAAATATGCACCTTTTATATTTATCACCACAAACCAGTTCTCGAACTGAATCTGTGGCACGATAAGTTTTAGCGTCAGCCTCTGAACCTGTATGTCCAAAGAGTATGGTTCATATGACACAGATCTAAAATTGGCCGCATACTCCCACTTTTTTTGTGGAACAGGGAATAAGGGCTGTAAACCTTCCTCCCTTTGGGTACGGGGTACATGTTCTATGACCCCCTGATTGTCCAAAAGGGAACTTACTTCCTGCGCTAACGTCGGGCTCTGGTCTGTGCTGACTACTGTGGTGAGCACACCTCTGAACCGGTGTGGGGAGGGTAACCCTTTTCTACGGTAAACAGAACCCATGGAGACACCTTTGGCAGTAGTTTGCACGCTGCTCAATGGTCTTTTAGTGACAGATTTTTGTTGACCTGTGATAGCTCTCTGACCAGAGAACACTGAAAACTTGGGGAGGCCTTGGCTAGGGGAGGCCCTACAGTAGCACTGGGGGTTACCTGCCCTAAGAGCCTCATGTCCCCAGATACATCCCTCCACAGGCCCTAGGACCGCTCTTCTTTGCCTGCGTGGCCTTTATGATCACTCTCAGATCAGGCCTAGTAGCAGTAACTGTGGCCGCCCGATTCCCCTGGCTGTCTGTGGGGGTTGGCAGGCTGCCATACTTGCCTTCTGGATCCCCTTCACACTAGTGCTGGCCCAGGCTCCACTCATGGACGAGTGAGCTCGAGACGACAGGGAAGGAACTGGCTTTCTTTGAATGCCGCCATATGACAAGCTCAATCAGCAGGTCTGGTTGGTAGGCCTGCAACCCTGTCATTGTCTCCACTGACCCACAAGCAAGACTACTACTGCATAGGATTGCCCCCCAATGCCACGGTGGCCTTACATGGCTTGGATGTAAGCCGGCCCCCGTAATTACCTGCCATCGGTGGAGAGAGGTAGCTCGCAAGTGCCTTTTCTTTCACTGGGTAATCACTTCAATCCGCTCTTTATAGGCTGCTCTCAGTTTTTATCACATCCTTCTAACTCCTCGGAATCAAAATCCAGCGGAGAGCCGAACCTGGAAGACAGAAAAAGAGATGGAGCAGCGCTCGTCTCTGGCTCCTCTTCCGGATCCATAAGAGATCCCCCGAACCTGAGACGGCTGTCGGCCTCGGCAGAGGCCGGCCCAGATCTGCAAGGCTCTGCAACCCGACTCGCTTTGGCTTCCTTGTTTTTTTTATTTTCGAAAAGAGCGAGTTGCGAGCCGGGCTGCTTAATGCACAGCCTCTCGAGGCGCCATCGCCTACTACAATGCTAACACTTCACCCAGAAAGTGTGCACTTCCCCCCGTGATGAAACAGGAGGAAGCCGTAACACACTTCTTGAACTCTTTCTTGCTCATTTCTTACCTCTCTTTTCCTCTAAAAAAGGATAGAAAAGTTAAGATAATAAGGCTGTTGGTGTGGTTCACAGGTGCAATATATATCCTGCGACACACTTAATTGCCACGTCACCTGATGATGGCAGGCCTATAAGTAGAGGCATGATTTTACACAAGCTTCAGATACCGGTCACACGCACAAGGTGTTCCCATACTATTATGCTAAATGCAACGTCGAAGTTCCCTTTGAAAGGGAAGCACATTTTTGCTGATAATGTCTGAACAGTTAGTCATGAAATCATCAGTGGCACATATGTTCAACAATATGAAAAAAATCCCATGTCAGTCATTTTGTATGTTGGCCATTTTAAATTTAGTCATAAAATACTGTATATTATGAAGGACTTAGTGAATCATTACAAAACTCTATATGTGTCTGGCAAGATTCTCTGAAAAGACTGAAAATGGTTCAGGAAAAAAAAAAAAGATAATTTTTGATAAATTATAATGCCATTTCTAAACATGCTAATAGCTATTGACTTCTTTGCGTACTGTCATGAGACTAGTCTTGATAGCGGCCTTCAGCTCATCTGTATTATTGGGGAGGTGCCAAGTCCTGTTTGAAAAGGAAGTCAGCATCTCCATGAACCTTGATGGAAGCATGAAGTGCTCTTAAATCTCCTGGTAGACGGCTGTGTAGACTCTCAACTTTAGAAAACACAGTGGATCAACACCAGCAGATGACATGGCACCCCAAATCATCACTGACTGTGGAAACTTCACACTGGACTTTTGAGTTAATTAGCTAATTAGAGCTCTTCTCAGGTTGACATTTCTGTATTTTAAACTCTTTATTCTAACATTTTGAGATACTGGGTTTTTGATTTCCATGAGCTATAAGCCATAATCAACAATATAAAAAAAAGGGCTCTACATATTTCATTTTATGTTTAATGAGTCTAGAATATATGAAAGTTACACTTTTTGAATTAAATTACAGAAACAAATGAACTTTTCCATGATATTCTAATTTTTTTAGATGCACCTGTAGTGTTGACTGCATTGTCAGCTGAATGGTTTGCTCTAAAAGCAGATCAAGGAAAAGGTTAGAGACACACTTAATATGAGAAAGAACCATCCTTCATGATGAACATTTCATGACATCTGATGTGAAGCTTAGTAATTTTAGCAAATTATATTGTCCTTCTTTTGGAATGGGAAGAATAATTGAGGCAATTGGAGAAGGCACTGGAGGCCTTGATAGATAGTAGTGAAGAAATCTACTGAATATACAGTATCTCGCAAAAGTGACTACACCCCTCACATTTTTGTAAATATTTGATTATTTCTTTTCATGTGACAACACTGAAGTAATGACACTTTGCTACAATGTAAAGTAGTGAGTGTACAGCTTGTATAACAGTGTACATTTGCTGTTCCCTCAAAATAACTCAACACACAGCCATTAATGTCTTTGCTTTTGTGAGATACTGTATAGTGTTCAGTAGAGTTCACTTTAGAGTGAACAAAAAACTACCCCAATTTCACACCATCTGGAAAGCATTCCTTCATGAAGTAGAGAGAATATTTTGGAATTAATCTGAGCTGCAAACCCCTTGAGTCATTGCCACACAATGTAGATCATTGGCTGACCACTAGTCGTCAATACATTAATCATCCTGAAAATACTATCAGTAAATTTATACACAGTTTTCCATATTAAAGGGAAGTAATCAGGAGGAAAGCTGTCTCGTGGCATAAATAATTATAGTGATCACTAAAAAAATATAAATGACATAAAATTAAACTTATCTTCTTATGTTTTATGACATAAAACTAAACCAGTCTTCCAAATTTTATGGAAGGAGAGCCTTATCCACTATAGAATAGTTCCCCTAAATCAGAGTAAATTCCACTAAAATTGAGAGCAATAATAAATACATAATTCTGTTGTTAATAAAAAAACAAAAAAACAAACAAACAAACAAACAAAAAAAAAAACAGTAGCTAAACTAACTGGAAACCAGTCACTTAAAAATAAACCAATTTTCTGCAAAAGAGACAACATAATGATGGTGTTTTTTGGGGAGTATTAATAATCCTGCTTTTCTAATTGGAAGTGGACCGATAATTTAAATTAACCAAGTTGGGATCTGTATTTAATGATTTAACAGTTAAAGAAATTATTAGACCACTATCTTGCTTTCAGCATGAAAACATGGGCTTGACCTTTGTGCATCGATAAATTAAGGTCTATTGGACTTTTGAAATTGTAGTATAAAAAAGGATGCAGGCAGATCCAATTGCAGAATTACTTTAGAGGCATAAGACAAACTCTAAATCAGAAAGGCCAAGGGTATCAATGTGAAATGTCTAAGAAACAACAGAATTAAACTATTCTAAATTAAGTCTAGGTCAAACACATAAAGCAGATACAAAAGGGTTAGGCAAAAGTCTGAAAAACTTAATTTAAAAAAAAAAAAAAAACAAACAAACAAACAAACAAACAAAAAAACATACACGAGTAACAATCTGCAAAACAAATTCTTTAAAAAAATGACTCAAAATGTGACAAGCCTTTGAAAAGACTACGGATTAGCTACTTATGTGGAAACAGGTGTGCATAACTTTTCAAAACTCAGGCGAGGCTGACCTCTGGTGGAGAAGGGAGGGATTACAAGGCAGATATATGACAAATAGGGTATACAATATTCTTTGCAACAATTCTGTAGAAGCTGGTGTGTAAGGCCAAGTGAGGGAAGCTAGTGTGTGAGGGTCTGTTTAAATTGCACCTCCTTCTAATCTGCATTGTGTTCTGTTGATACAATTAACACCCAAGCAACACTGAGTGATTAGTTCCTTTATTCATCTGCACAATATGTAAGCTCTTTATAAGGACAGCTCTGTACAACTACACCCCGTAAAGCTACAGTGCTTCTGAGAATAATAAAATTAAAAAATGCACATTCCAAACTGCAAATAAATAACTTGACTGGCATCACAATATAAAAGTGTAAATGGTGCATGAAGAAAACTGGGAGAAGACATATGTGCACAATATAAAATAAAGCATAAAACACCATGAATGGCTCTATGTAACATTCACCTGCAAGAAAAGCACAGGGCAGACTTTCCATGCTGACATAAGAAAACCAAATATTTACACATTTAAAAGGTTATGTGCACATGAAAAATACAAGATGTCCATAAGAAGTCACATCACGTGTCGAATTACAATATAATGAGTTATATTTACTTTGCAAAACTATATGCATTATGCGTATATATATATATATATATATA
>JAFFST010023502.1:30105-50901 GCA_022414735.1 Noturus placidus | reverse complement strand
CCTCGACTATTGTTTAAATTGGTTTGATGTTCCGAAAGACTTAAGTGTGACAAACATGCAAAGGAACAGGAAATGAGAAAGGGGGCAAGCACTTTTTCACACCACTGTATATAAGTGCAGATCATTTAATTATCCAGGTTGTTTTTGTAAAGCTGAATCAGATTATATTCAACAATAGTAATTAATAGAAGTAGCAAAGATCTGTTTAGCTTTTAAAATCCATCCTACCCACACCCCAACTATAGCAGTCTCATTGAGGGATTTGTGATAAGTCTCATTCAGTGATGCTTTGAGCTGTGGTTGAGATGCCTGCACCCCCTATGGTTTGTGTCAGCCAGACTGATGCAATCTGAGAAAGATCTCCCGTAATTCAGGTCCACTTCAGAAAAGGAAGAAGTCGTCTTTTGCTTCGGCTGATCAGCCTTTTCTGGCTTCTTCCTATTTGCCACACCTAAAGAAGAACATCAACTGAGTCATGCTCATCTGATCAAGATTTAAGGCATAGGTCAACTTCTGGCACATCACAAATATAAATGGAAAAGGAACGAATCTGAAAGATAACGGCTTGCAGTACATTTTTATAGCCATGACACAAATAGACACACACACTTACAGTGGGGGAAATAAGTATTGGATGGGTCAACATTTTTTTCAGTAAATATATTTCCAATGAGGTTATTCACATGAAATTTTCACCAGACATCAATATTAACTCAAGAAATATGGAAATATATAGAATTCACAACATTAAAATCCATAAATAAAGTTATGTGCAATAAAGTGAAATGACACAGGAAAGGCAGTTCTCCAAGACAAGGTAAGGCAAGGAACCAGCTGAAATCCATAAGTAATTATACCCCCATCTGTGCAAATTAATATCAGCGGGGTTAGTAAATTGATGGTCTATAAAAAGGCTTTTCGTTACCAAGGTGTCACACAAGAAACATCCATGATGGGTAAAAGCAAAGAGCTCTCCCAAGACCGTTGGAACCTTGTTGTTACAAAACATATTGATGGAATTGGATACAGACCTATTTCAAAACTTCTGAATACTCCAGTAAGCACCATTGGGACCATTATCCGCAAGTGGAAGCAACATCACTCCATCATCAACTGGCCACGCACAGGAGCTCCTTGCAAGATTTCTGGACGGGGAGTCAGAAGAATAGTCAGAAGAGTAGCCCACGAGCCAAGGACCACATGGAAAGAGCTCCAGAAACACTTGAAGACATCAGGTGCCATCGTCACAGAGAAAACAATAGGCAATGCACTCCACTGCTCACGCTCACCCGCCAGACTCCATTACTAAAGAAAACTCATTTGGACAAGCCTATTAAATACTGGGAGAGTGTAGTCTGGTCAGACGAGAGCAAAATGTAAGTTTTTGGCTGTCATACTACACACCACCATGTTTGGAGAAGAAATTGCACTGCACATCACCCTGAAAATATTATACCAAAAGTGAAGTTTGGAGGTGGATGCATCATGGTGTGGGGCTGTTTTTCAACACATGGTACTGGCAGACTTCCTATAATTGAAGAACAATGAATGGAGCCCTTTGCCAGGAGATTTTTGAGAAGAATCTGCTGCCATCCACCAGGATGATGAAGATGAAGACGTGGGTGGACCTTCCAGCAGGACAATGATCAACAGCATACAGCAAAGCTAACTCTCAATTGGTTCCAGAGAAAAAAAGATCAAGGTCATAGAATGGCCCAGTCGATCAACTGACTTAAATCCAATTGAAGATTTAAAGACATGTTTACAAGAATGGGCCAAAAATCACACCTGATTACTGCGACCGATTCATTTCTTCATACAGGAAGTGTCTTTAAGCTGTCATTACAAACAAAGTATTAAATACATTTAGCATGTTAGCGTGTTCAATACTTTTTTCCTGTTATTCCCCTTTATTGCACATAACTTTATTTATGGACTTTAATGATGTGAATTCTTTATATTTAAGGATTTCTTGAGTTAATTCTGATGTCTGGTGAAAATATCATGTGAATAATCTCAATGGAAATATATTTACTGAAAAAAATGTTCACGTGTCCAATACTTATTTCCTCCACTTGTACGTGACTTCATGCACACACAAACACGCACACTCAGTAGGTACACTGTGGTAGAACCAACAGGAAATTGACTATGTCTGTGTGGGTGTGACGTTTTGAAAGGACTTGTTACACATCCACACCTTTCTACATTCCTTACCCGCTCATGTGCACTGCGCTTCTTTTCATAGCTTACCTGAGATTTATTGTGGTTGCTCCCACACACACCTTCTCAGTAGGTGCAAGTTAAATAGCCACCATATTAATATAGTCTAGCACATTTAATTTATTCTATCCACTGACTAAAATAAGAAAAAATCCCAAGGTCCAAAAAAACATAAGCTTAAAGGGATAGTTCACCTAAAAATGACAGAAAATTCTGTCATCAATTACTCACCCTCATGTCGTTCCAAACCCGTAAGACTTTCGTTCATCTTTTTTGATCGAAATAGGCGTTGTGGATCGTAAAAGACCAAAATTTTGCTCAGGTACTGTGGCAATTCAGTGCTTTATAGGTCAATAATAGTATTTTATAATCAATGTGAAATTTTACTGCGTGCCAATGCAGTGTGGATAAGGTAGGGTTGATGTGGTTGTATCTTCTGGTTCTAGTAAGGACACTTGCAGTTGCATTCTGGACTAACTGGAGCTTGAAAGTTTTGATTACTGGACTGTAAAAGAAGGGACAGAAATCTCCAAGATTTTATTAAAAGATGGTCCATTTGTGTTCTGAAGCTGAATGAAAGTCTTATGGGTTTGGAACAACATCCATCCATCCATCCATCTTCAACCGCTTACTCCTTTCAGGGTCATGGGGGAACCTGGAGCCTATCCCAGGGAGCATCGGGCACAAGGCGGGGTACACCCTGGACAGGGTGCCAGTCCATTGCAGGGCACAATCACATACCCATTCATACAATACGGACACTTTAGACACGCCAATCAGCCTAACATGCATGTCTTTGGACTGGGGGAGGAAACCGGAGTACCCGGAGGAAACCCCCCACGCACGGGGAGAACATGCAAACTCCGCACACACATGGCCCTGGCGCGACTCGAACCCCGGACCCTGGAGGTGTGAGGCGGACGTGCTAACCACTAAGCCACTGTGCCCCCGTTTGGAACAACATCAGGGTGAATAACTGATGATGCAGTTTTCATTTTTGAGTGAACTATCCCTTTAACAGTAACAGTTGTGAATTTGCATGGTCAAATTACCTGAGGATTTGATGGATAGATAGCTAGCTATCTAGCTAGCTAGCTAGATAGCTAGATAGATAGATAGATAGATAGATAGATAGATAGATAGATAGATAGATAGATAGATACATACATACATACATACATACATATATCATTGAAACATATTTGGATTTCAAAAGAATGCGATAACTGGGAGTAGACTAAGCATAAGACTGTATAAATAGGGCATTGAGTCTGTGTACAGCTTCAGATCACTTTGGGACATCTCACTGATTGGATCTCATGTTGCTTTTTGAACAATAATCTGGATTTTTGCTTCTCTCATCCAACTTGTTCTAGATTTTTACGTTCAGTTGTGCTTTTTAGTATGTTTGAGTATGATGACTTAAGGAAAAAGGCAATTAGCACTTTGACATGACAATAGGTATGAGTCTGTTTTAGCCATAAAGTCTTTGTATATACAAACATACAGACCAAGACAAAGGAAAATAATTTGATTCATCCTCACAAGCCTCTGTTCTACCTTTTTATAATTTTCTATCTACACGTTAGTCAGCATATATGCTGTCCAGGCATGGGTATCCACATGTCTGAATCTTTAGTTATGAGGTGCTTGGGAAGCTGGGCTCATGTTAAAGAATCGTAGTATATTTAAAATAACAGGAAATGCACATTTGCCTGTTAGGCGTTCTGTTTATCCTATTCCTCAAATGCGACCCTTTCATAAAAGCTCCCCAGCTGGCACATATGATGTGGCTGCGTATTAGAAAGACTAGCATTCAAATGTTAGCAGATCAGCATGTTAAATGTAGATGGACTTGATGTGTCAGCAACAGACAGGAAAAGCAACGTGCGTACATTTGTGTTTGTATTACTTTGCCTCTGCAAACACTAAAGCTACACAAGATTTTGAGGTCACTCGAGGCAATTAGAATTTTCTGTGCCAATTATTTCTTTATGAAACTTTATGCTTGTAACTATTGCTCCAAAATGTACTGCATTTTTTTTTAAAGAGCAGGCCATCCTCAATTTTTTTTATTGCATATGACAGCACTTTGTTCTAAAATCATTAGGAGCTCAAAGATGACATTTTTGTAATTGGCTCAGTGACAGACTGAGAGTACACACACACACACACACACACACATACCTGACCACAGTATCATATTTCTGTTACACTATGACTGTTTAATGCTTTTTTTGTCTCAGTATTGTCCATGCATTTCTCTGCAGTTGAAGCAATGCTAAAAATCATAGTAAATCTGAACGCTATAACACAGTGTTAGAGTGACATGCAACCACAAACATAAGGGCAAGGGTTCAAACTGACAAACAAAAACAAGATGTACTATCTAACTACTCTACTCTAGCTGGTTAAGACTGGTTATGAGTTCATTATAATGACTGTGGTAGTCTTCTATGTCAGCAAAGTACACTACGGTAGTGCTTTTTGTTTACAATCCTAATACAACACAAACACATTCACACATTCACACGCGTACATGCAATACACGTCAGTGAGAAAAGGAAGGAAGTGTTAGGGGAAGCACCGCTCTTACTTTGTAGCCAATTGCATTTCAGTGACGAAGGGCAAACAGTCTACTTATGAGCATGTGACGGAGAACATAGCATGTTGCTATGGAAGCACGTCTCAGAAATATTGAGATGTGGTTAGAGGGCAACCTCAGAACAGCATGAACTTACCTCATGTCTGTTCCATCTGTTTATGTTGTTAAATATGTCAGATCAAGCTTGGACTTTTACAGCACAGTGGGTCATTAGAAGTGTACATGCCTGGGTGGGGTGGGAAGGGCTGTTATTGGGGTAAAAAATATTGATTCTGTATTGATATATTTTGTTGTACTCTGAAAAGTGTATGAGAATCAATAAAAAATATATATAAATCCAAATCTAAATCCAAAAAAAGAAATGTACATGCAACAAGATTATTGAATTAAATACAGTCCTTATGGTTGTGTTGACAATCTGTTGGACTGGAGGTTTTATGTTTTGCAACATATACTGTATTTGACCTTTTGCCTTGATTTGTCATATACTGTATAGCTATGTGGCCTCTGACAGAAGAGTGCAGTTTATCAGGAAGTGAGCAGAGCTTTCCATATTGTAAAGACAATAATCAGAACAGGTCAGCACAGTGGAGCAGTGGGTAGCATTGCCACCTCACAGATCCAGCATCCGTGGTTTGATCCTGAGCATGAGTTTCTGACCGGGTTGAGCTTTGCATGTTCTCCTTGTGTCCGTGTGGGGTTCCTCAGGGTTCCCTGGTTTCTTCCTGCCTCCCAGAAACAAGCCAGTAGATGGATTTTCTATAGGTGTGAATGTGTGTGTGTGTGTGTGTGTGTGTGTGTGTGTGGTGCCCAGTAATGGACTAGAGTCTCATCCAGGATGGATTCCGTCCTTGCACCTGGTGTTGTTGATATATGCTCTGGATTCACTAATTCAGTTCATACAGTGCTCCAAATACCCAACCTACAGAGAGATACACAAACACCCTCACCAAAAACACCCTGAAGTAGACTATGAGCCCCAGCACAATATTTAAGTTAGGAGGCATTGACTTATAAAAGTTTAATGAAGATTTCAAAATTCCTCTGGGAGTTTCCACTGTGCCGGAATTTGTTAAAAGATGTCCTGTTGCTGAGTAAGTAGAGCTGCAGGACTGCAAATGTCTCTTGTCTCAGAAGAAAACATTGAGTCATGTGTGTGTATACACGCTGAGACAGCAATGCTTTCTGAATTGCAATGGCTTTTGATTTCCAGGAGTTTCCACACGCATTCCTTCCCAGGAAGTCTTCCAGATGAAAAAAGAGATGAGAAATGAGAAAGTGGAGGCGGGCATGAGAGTAAAGTGTGGAAAGGAGAGCGATAATGAAAACTGACTGGCTGACGAGAGCCTGTTGAGAGGGGTGGGGGTATGGGGGTTGAGGGGAGAGAGAGAGAGAGAGAGAGGGATTGTTAAAAAAAAATTCAGATTATGGTGTCCCCATGGAAGTTTGGAAATTCCAGATTAATGAATAACCTAAGGCACTGGGGGATGGGACTGACTTGGATTCTCATAATATGATCTGCGGTTGTGTGACAGACCAATATGACACACACTCACACACAGTACACACACACACACACACACACACACACACACACCTATCTGTTAGCACTATCTGACCACAGTACAAGCACTTTGCCCTGCAGCAGCATTTTTGGTTGGGTTTCTTTCAAAATTTCAACGTCACCTTTTGCTTGTCCTGAACAAGTTTTTTGTGTCTTAATTCAATCACTTTTCCGACTGAAAATTGTATATTTTGCACCACAACAAAACAAACAACAACAAAAACAAATAAAATGTTGGAATGGAAATCAACCGGTTGCAATAGCTAGGAGTCAACAGTTTAACTTTGAGGTGTAAATGAAAACAATTTTTCTTAATCAAGTGATATTTAGCTACTTAATTAGATTATTAGTGATTATTTCAGTATCATATGCACATTTATTTTGGACTAGTTGACTGAAAGAGATTTGAGAAACACAAACAGAATTGATTTCCATTTCCCCAGTATACAGAATATAATCTAATGATCCTAAATCAATCATGTTTACCATTATAGAAAAATTGATGTTCTTAGTGGGAACTTTGTGACCTGAGTATCACGGGATAAAGCAAAGAACATAAGTTCTTTCAACACAAAAAGAACATAAAGAACATAACCTTTTTCAACACAGCAGATTGATTTTATTGATGTTGTTGGATTGTTCATTTGTGTTACTTGGGGTGAGGGGAGAGAGAGGGGTGCGGGGGTGGGGTACATAGCACAGGACACAGAGCCATGACAGACAACATTAAAAGAGATGAGTAATAGTAAAGGAAATGCGATTGCCTGCTGTCAAACATAGGCTACTTGTTTTCATGTCACACTTTTAGTATGCTCTGGGTTTACATTAGTGCAATGCACTAATGTAATTCTTGAATGACGTCTAGTGTACAAAGAGGAAACTCATTTTGTCCCAAAAGAAATTGAGCGAGAAATTTAAAAAGTTTTCATTTCTGTTTTTTTTTTTCCCATCAGGTTGTTCACGTCTCATTCACACAGCCATAAAATGAAGCTCCAATGAGAGGAATGCATATGCTCCTTATTTAAGAGTTCCGGTGCCGGGTCCCAACCCTTCAGTATTTCTCCTGGTCTGTTCAGACCTGTCCTGCTCACGTCATTACCGCATGGTACAGGGAGTGCCTTGACTCATACACACACTCACACACACACAAACACACACGTATACACCCACACACACACACACACACACAGAAAAAAATTACATTCCTAAACACCATGAACCTCCTGCTGTGTGAACTCACACACACTTAAATTCTTTTGTATTTTGTTCTAATATACACATGCAAGCATATACTGTATATGTTGACACACAAACATGTCGGTGTTGGTATTACTATCCTTGTGAGGAACTTCCATTGACATAATTATTAAACCCAACACTTAAACCTATGGGTTATATTAGTTATTTTAAAATAAAAGGCACAGCTTTACAAATAGCAGTTTTCCTCATGGGGACCAGTCAAATATTTTGGTTAGAAATATAAATAAATAAATAAATAAATGGCATGTTGTTATATCTTGGTCAAATGTCCCCACAAAGATAGGAATAGCTGCCAGTTTTGAACTTGAGGACATTTGGTCCATACCAAGTTATAAAAACTATCCATTACAAACCATCAACACACACACACACAAACACACACACACACACACACACACACACACTACTGTCTCTCACTTCTGCCTTTTCCAAAACATGCATGCAGGCGACATGGAATTTACACTTTAACACCTGCTTCTCTTTCAGCTTTCTGTTGATTCATCCTTTTCTTATAAATGAACTTAATCTGGGATTATACAGAACATATGATCAGAATGCCTGAAGCTACTTCATTTCCTTTAATCCCTTAAGTAAAAAATCGATATCATAACTTAATATTAGAATAGCACTGTCGCACTATGCTTGTGTATAATCTTAGACAAAGAATAGAGCAAAGGACACAAAAAAAGGATGATAACTGTACCTGAGAAACATAAAAGACTTCATTAGTCTGGCTGCAATCCCAGCTACAATAGCAGTGAGTTGAAGCTTTACAAACTAGACAGGACAAACCAGTTATGAGTAAGACCGAGACAACAAGACAGACAGAACAAACACACTGTAGAACAGCAGTCGTTCTGAGAGCAGAGCATCTTCCTTTTCTCCTGAACGACACTTTAAAGCCATTCAGAAACCTCAGTCAGCTCCAATTAAATACTATTTCAGACAGCCGCAATAACAACTATTTTGAGCCCACCATATGGGGGTTCTGCTTGGTCATTTTCATCAGAAAAATGAGGACACTTCCAGAAAAAAGGGCTGAGTAATGCTACAGGAAATGGAGTGGAGGAGTGCCAGAGGTGCACGGATTGCTCGCCAAGCTGGAATTCCTCCCCTCATAACTGCCCCAAATAAAACAAAACCAAATATTTCATGTGGATCAGTATCACTTATTAGCGCAACTACAAATAAGTACACATAATACACAAGTATTAATATTACAACCTTTAAAGATATAGATTAACTCTAGGACTCTAAAGTTTGTTTGTTTTCTGTTTGTTCTTCTGGGAGTTTTTCACTATCAGTGAAGGTTTCAGGTAGAATCAAGTTTGTCTAAGAATGAACTACGTAAATAACTTCTCTAATCTCATGGTTAAATGCAGATGTAGAAACAGGCTAATCAAAGTGCTAATGTTTTCTATATATTAATATGAAATATAGGAATAGAGGCATTACATAAAATAGAACAAAATAATAGGAATGTGATACTTGTGGATCCAGGAGAATAACACTATGTGGCCAAACGTATGTGAACACCTAACCTTTAACCTCGAAGTCTGCACCAAAATGTTGGCACAAAGTCGCAAGCACACAACTGGTCAGTGGTCACCAACCCTGTTCATGGAGATCTACCTTCCTGAAGACTTCAGTTCCAACTATAATTGTGCCCATGTGACCACCTAATCTTTGCTTTAAGAAGCTCTTGATCAACTGAAACAGATGCGTTACAGTTTTGGTTGGAGATGAAACCTGAAGGAAGGTAGATCTCAAGGAAGAGGTTTGGTGACCATCACATCATTAAGATTTCCCCTTCACTGGAACTAAGTGAAGGGGAAGACAGTGCTCCTGTGGACAAAGTGAGGTCCATAAAGTCATGGATTGCCAAGGTTCAGGTGGAAGAACTTGAGTGGCCCAAACCCTGAGCTCAACCTGTCAGAACACCTTTGGAATGAACTGGAACACAGACTAGGCACCAGGATTTCTCACTTGACATCAGTTCTTGGCCTCAATAATGCACTAGTGGCTGAATGATTACGAATCCCCACAGCCGTGCTCTAGAAACTAGTGGAAAGCCTTCCTAAAAGAGTGGAGGCTGTTAAAACAGCAAAGGATAACCATGGTATTGGAATGTTTAATTAATAAGTGATATTTATTCCACAACACTGTTAAGTGCTTGATTCTGACTGGTCAAAAGGTGTTGATTTATTTCCTTTAACAACTCTGATGGTAATTCAGACTTCAAGGTTTGTGTTAATGTACTCATTCTAATACATTATTACATCTATAGTTTGTAACTATAATAAATACTGTAGAAAATAGTATATCCATCCATTTTCTATGTCTCTGGTCCTACACAGGGTCACGGACGGGTAGCTTGGAGCCAATCCTAGGTGACTTGGGCTACAAGGCGGGGGACACCCTGGACAGGGTGCCAAACCATTGCAGGGCACAATCACACACCCATTTATACAATACGGACAATTTAGAGATAACAATCAGCTGTACAAGACATGACTGTGGAAGAAAACCAGAGTACCCGGAGGAAACCCTGAAGCACAGGGAGAACATGCAAACTCTGTGCGCACAGAGCGGAGACTGAAATCAAACACCCAACCCCGGAGGTGTGAGGCAAACATGCTCAATACTGATTAATTTCTATAACAGCACAGGTCAGAAAGTAGTTCCAGCAGCAAGGTTAATATTAATGTGCTAATTCTAATAAGATATTGTTTCTACAGTACCAACACACGAAGTTTATTGATAATGAGTTTTTATTGGTCACATATACATTACAGCACAGTGAAATTCTTTTTTCTTCGTATAGGTTGGGGTCAGAGTACAAGGTCAGCCATGATGCACCCCTGGAGCAGAGAGGGCTATGGTTAAGGGCCTTGGTCAAGGGCCAAACAGTGGCAGCTTGGCAGTGCCAGGGCTTGAACCCCCAACCTTCCAGAGCCTTAACCACCAAGCCACCACTGATCCTCAGGGCATCATATTTGATGATATAGTGAAATGTTCAGTGTGGAGATGGTTTACATTTATGGAAGGAGTCTCCAGTGTCAGCACTCTGCAACAGTCAGAGGTAAAGCTGTAACTTCAAGTGTAAGTCCTGCCATGTTTTATAATTTACATCATTCCAAAACCAGCTGTTCACTTTGCAGATAACAATGGGACAGTTTTGAAACCGAACAATCCTTTTTCTAGGAATGGGCCTATCGAGCTTTATATAACATTATAGTTTTCACCAGCTAAGTAGTGTGACTGAGTGGTCTAATGGCTTGATCTTAAAGGACACACACTTGTGTGCAATAAGCTATCTGAAAGATGTGTTGTAACAAGTCTTTCCAAAAAACTATAAACTGAGTTGGACTGATTTTATCAGTGTTAAATATTTTCATGTTGAGATTTTTTTGTAATTCATTAATTTATCAATTTGTATAGCCCTTTTTACAATGGTACATTGTCTCAAAGCAGCTTTACAGAAATATAATTTTTACATTTACAAGCGACTTACTAATGAGACCACATTCACACACCAATGGTAGCAGAGCTGCATGCAAGGTGCTAGCTTGCCATTGGGGGCAACTTAGGGTTCAGTGTCTTGCCCAAGGACACTTCGGCATGGGATCACCCGGGCCGGGATTCGAACCGCCAACCCCACGGTTGGTGGATTAGTGGACAACCCGCTCTACCGAGATCATTAATGATCAATTGTAGACTCCCCCCCCCCATAAATCGAGTTATTCAGGACAAAACATATCACCACTCCTCTGCTCTCACAAACGTGTTTATATTCATGTTATATTTAATTCATTTCAATCTCCAGAAGTAGAGACGAACATCACTATCTGTAATGAAAACTTTCTTATCCTAAAGTTCCCCCTTGTGGCAGCTATATGATAAGCATAGGTGCAGACTATAACAAGGAGTGGGCATTTGTTAAACCACAGGGTTGCTTGTCATATATGAGGTATATATTGTGAGATATACACTTAATACTTGCACTGTACAGAAGGCCACTGTAGATAAAGTTAAACAAACCTGGCCTACCACTACACTTCCACTTCCCCTTGAGATTATTATTAAAAAAATGAAAGTTCGAATCACATGAAGAACCCGGCCTTGTGAAATAAACCGCTGGTATTCCGAGTAATGGCAACATATTATACATTTGGCACTTTAGATTTGTCCAAAACTGAACAAACACCAGCTGCATGTGAATAAGTGTGCTCTAAACTCCATCTATTTAGCCATTACCCCCAGCACCAGATGTGCATGGATGTGAACACACGTTTTTCTACACTTTCAGTACTAGGTCGTGTCATGTGACACGGGAATATCCAGTTTGCTAAAAACAAAACCAAAAGAACAAAACTATGAGACATATGATTTTATTACCACAACGTTTGTTTGGTTTTCAGTCTTAACATAAAAAAATTACACAAAAAAAATAATTTCTCCAATACAAATCAGATCCAACCACAACAAAGCAGTAGTTTTTTCCCCCTTTTTTTTTTTTTTTTACAAAAAAAAAAAAAACCCCCCAAAGTAAGATGACATAACCATTAAAAAAAAAGATGCCAAAAGGGTGGGTTTTTATTTTTATTTTATTTTGCCAGTTCAAAAATATAAAACACACATTGGCATACACACTCACACACTCAAGTGCTATACCTGGCACAAAGCAACCTATTATAACAAAAGGACGTCCATGAAGAGGTTATTACATTATAGAGGACACAGGACAGGACACAAGTACTGGGCATTGTGTAATGGGGACTAGATTAAGCTTGACCTTAGCACGCAAACCAGGAATCCAAAAGGTAGAGATGCAGTGGGTGAAAATTTTTTTGATGACAACAATGAAAAACCACCCATGTCTCTCTCAAACAACTGAACTTATGTTTTATTCACAAAGCTGAGCAGAAAACTGCAGGGATGACCAAAGCATGTTACTCGCACCATTTCTTTTTTTATTTATTTATTTTATTCATTTTAGGTTGTCTGGAGTATACAAATGACACAAATTCCTAAACGGCTTTCAGAACATTCAAAAGTTGTCACAAAGAACAAAACATGGGAATTGGAAATCATATACGCTCAAGCAAAAAAAATAATTTATCCACGTTGGCGTTTGGCAAAGGAACCAGACGTCAGAGCTGCCATTACAAACTACAAGCTGCATCCCAAGAACAGCCATTTCTAAAGACACACAGATGGATTTACATATTGCTAGGGAAGGAGCAAGAAGAGAAGGAAATGATGACCAAACCCGTTAAAGGATGCTTTTCATGATAAGCAGAACTCAATGCTGCCTCCAGGTGGCTATATGATGCGTTGAAGTTAAAGCTTTTTAAACACTTTTACACTACTTCCACTGTGCTATGATTGGAAATGCAAAACTAGGTTTGGTATCAAGCCAGGGCATGTCCTCATTGGAGGACCTGGTGGTTTTGTGCGTAAATACGGCCTGCAAAGGTTACAGAGGAATAACCCTGAAATAACGTTTAAGTAATGTTCAGGACATCCCTCACCCCCCTCGTCCCCCTTCCCAAGACATGACATGGATCTGAGCCAGAAAAGCTTTCAGGGAGCTGGACTACAGTATACAAACGAGGTGAATGTCCCTGAATATGTTGATCCAATGCTTACAAGATGGATGGAAAAATGGACAAGTTGTATAAAAAAAATGGAAGCAAATCCAACGTAGAGAAACAAAACACATTTTGTGAGTTTCTGTAAGAACTAAAGCAAATCCATACAAATGACTAGGTTGGACACGCTGGTGTCTTATCTTTGATCAAGATATTTCAATTATGATGTTTCGTTTTCAAAACAGGCTAAGTGCAAATGTGAGCCCTTGCGTTGGGCAGGAAGAACATAAACCTTTATTTCATGGCTGGCAAGATTGCTTTCCGAGTGGACTCGATACCACTCCCACCTCTCCCCACTCACACGTCACACACACAAAACTCAGAGCTTTGCAAGGGGCATCATTAAAGCTTAGCAGAAAAACAGGAGAGAAACAAACACTGTATATTTAGGAAAGGCTGTCAAAACAGATTGCCAAAGCACAGGAGGAGTCCATGTGTGGCAGTTATGGTGTACTCAAACTGCAGTGATTTTTTTTTCTCTCAAAACACTGACATGAACTGTGACACGTATTCACACAACCGATTACTCTGGCACAAAAACAGACATCCTCTACACACACACACACACAGTAGACACACACATTCCCTTGCTTATTGCAGCAATAATAAAAGGGATTATTTG
This sequence comes from Noturus placidus, assembly GCA_022414735.1. NCBI lineage: Eukaryota > Metazoa > Chordata > Actinopteri > Siluriformes > Ictaluridae > Noturus > Noturus placidus. Next base: position 36,973 of record JAFFST010023502.1, on the reverse strand, counting down.
GATAAGTAAAACCTGGATGTCATATTTGGGGGACACCTGAAATGTGAGGCCCTGAGCTATCGAACAGACAGACTGCTAGTGTGTGTGGTGTGTGTTTGTGTCGTGTAATAGGGTACAGCAGTTTGCCTAAGCAAGTCTTTTCTCTACATCCTTCCCCAAACTTTGTAGGGAAAAGAAGTGGGGAAAATTTTTAAACGAACAGAGACAGGGACTGATGGCAGGTGTCTGTCCCTCTCAATCTCTCTCTCTTCGCCATCTCTTTTATCTAATTCTCTCTCTTTCTCTCTCAAAAGGAGGTAGAGAGCTGGCTGGTCAGTAGAAACTATTCGGCCAACCTCACACGAACAACAGACAGAGGGAGAGACAGAGAGAAAGAGAGCTAGAGAAGCAGGAAGACAGACAGAGAGAGAGTAAAAGAGAGAGAAACCAAAAAAAATAATAATCAGTGAAAATAAGTGCGGTAACAGTATGTTCCCAGAGCTACACTGGCTACAGACAGTGTGCCCAGACACACTCTAACCAGCAGGGGGTTCCACTGTCCCACAGGCCTCTTCTCTGGTGGTGACCTTGATGGTTTGGGAGGTGCTTCTGTAGTCGTGGTGACCGGGTCGCTTGGCTTCCGGGCGCTGGCATCATCAGGCTCATCGGTGGGCACTGTTGGCATCTCAGACTCTGCTGGTGCCGAAGCCGCCAGTGTTGTCACCGTCCGCCTGCGAAACTCCGGTTCTGAAGGAGCACTGGGATATATTCAAAAGAGATTAACAATTAAGCAAATAATTAACGTTTTCCAAAACAACTGTGGAAACTACCATTTCTGTCCAATAGAAAAGTTTGTTCTTGTCATTTAAACTATTGTTCTCAATCCCCAGGAATTCCATTCCGATTGATAAAATATTCATGCGGCATTTTATAGTCGATGCATTGCCATTCGCTAAACCAACACGAAAAACACACCATAATGCAAGAATGGCTGAAAGATTGGGTGTGTGGTTGTCAAAATATTCAAAATGGCTGTGTACTGGCTAGACCCAATGTTTGCACAATGCCACTGATTGATTTTCCCTCTTTTTCTCAGCTTCAAAGTGGCTTGCTTTTCTCCAATAGACAGCTCTCTGATCTTCATGTTGGTTTATCCTTTGAAACAACATATGCAGTCTTTACAAGTGAAACTAAAGGCTTAAACCAAGAGTAGATGTTCAGAGCTATTTCTTGTTTAAAACAGTCAGTCAATCTAACAGGACACACCTGAGGAACTAGAAACACCTCTCAGTGACTTGTTCCTATAATTTTGTTCGCCTACAGATTCGGTTTTTTTTTTTTTTTTAAAGTCTTAGAGTATTGGAAAGTATTGGAACAGCAAGGCCGATTCTATTATTTCCCGCTATACATTGAAGCCATTTGGGTTTAAGAATCAAAAGATGAATATGAGAGGATATCAGAATTTCCACTTTCATTTCCTCATATTTTGAAAAAAGTTGTTTAAAAGGCGTGTTAAACAACTTATAACATGGCACCTTATGTTTTTGGCCACCCATTTTTTCAAATGATCAAAAATATTGGAACACACGACTGACGCGGTTCTTGCTGTTAAACTGATTGTTTAAAGAATTAATAGCTCTGAATGTCTACTCTTGGTTTGAGCCCTAGGTTTACCCTGTGAAAGAGTAAAAATCTATCAGAGCCATTGCACAAGCATTGGGCATAGCAAATACAACAACTTGGATCGTCCTGAAAAAAGAAAGAAGCCACTGATGTCCTAAACAGGTCAGCCAAGGAAAACAACAGCAGTCGATGACCGTATTGTATGTAGAATTTTACCTGTGTGTGTAGATGACATTGTTGGCCTGTATAATCTCATGTTCAGGGAAAAACTGGGGCGTGGACTGGGGTCCATTGTAGGGAGGCTTTGGTGGACGTGGCCTAGGAGGGGGAGTGAACTCTGGGGGAGGATCTTCCTCATTTGACAACTCCTTCCATGACTCCTGAGAACACAAACACAATGTCTCAATGCATTTGCTACCAGGTTATTTCTAACATGCCAGAAACAAACATGTGAATCACACTCGTGCATATTGTTGTCCTCTAAAGTGGCCTGTATGTGTATAAGAGACTTTGGTAAACAGTGCAGGTGTGAGCACTCACCTGTATAGAAGTGTCTCCCATGATGCACTTAGCACCCTCTATTACGGCGAGGTAGGAGAATCGGAGCTGGTCTGCTGTTTGGATTAGACCCATCCGGTACCTCCTCATCTCCAGGAGAACATCCTTGATCTGGACTGAAGATGGGTCTTTCCGCAGAGACATCTACACATACAGAGAAGAAACTTGTTTAAAAACACAAGCAGCCAGTTTCTTAGAGGTTATCAGAGTAGATTATCAACAGGATCCTATTTATTTATTTTAAACTGACTAGTTGGGGCTATTTTTGTAATGTTTCATGTTTCTAGACTTATGGATTCAATCTTCTGGCCCTAAAATTTGCTCATCTTTCAGTACCGTATTTATTCCAAATGCAGAAATTCAGTTCATGCCCCAGGCAAATTACAAACTGCTCCTTTAAATATACACTAAAATCTAACCAAAAACTCCCAACTATCCTCTGTTTTTGTCACACATTAACCACACTGAAATACCACAGCAAACAAGAAATTAGACTTGCCCATCACTGTCTATAGCAGGGATGTGCAATCTTATCAGCAAAGGGCTGGTGTTGGTGCAGATTTTCATTCCAACCAAGCAGAAGCCACACCTGTGTCTATTGAAAGCTGATTAAACAGTTGGAATCAGGTGTGGCTCCTGCTTGGTTGGAATGAAAACCTGCACTCACACCGGACTTCTGCGGTTAAGACTGGACACTCCTGGTCTATAGGAATAATAGAAAATAAGCCACCTGAAAGAATATAAAACTATTTGGAATAGGAAGATGAATCACCTCACAGTGTATATAAAACATGCTTCACTGGTCATAAATATTATTCCCTCAAATTTATCTCAAGTCTAAATTAGCACAGAAGATATTCAGAACATTATATATATATATATATATATATATAGCTGCAACAACTAATCGATAATAAAAATAAATCGACAACAAATGTCGTCATGGATTAGTTGGGTCTGTAACGTCACTGTAGATAATGCAGTCATTGACATCACTTCACAAATTTCTATGAATAAAACACATCTGAGAAACAGCAGAGGTCACAGAGTGAGCTGCTGTGGAAAACGTGCACGATCCAGGTATTCCAAGACATGAGAATGTTTTATATTAAATGCTTTAAACAAACTCGTAAGTGTAATAAAGTGGCTTGTAGTGTCAGATCATGTGACAGATGCGTGGGGTGTTTAATGTGTTCCAGACATGACATTTTTACCTTTTATATCCTTATCTGTAAATGCTAGAAATTCACACCAGTGTTTCCATTGTACCATTGACAGCGAGTGAGTCTCCATTAAACTTCACTGAACGAGCACGAGTCCACGCATGTGCGTTAAACAGTGCGCAACAGAAAGGAAGCGCAATAACTGACTAAATTATTCATTTTGATCAAATATGTTTGATGCTATATTTATTTACATTTAGAAACAAAAGTAATTGTGTTTTTATTTTAGGAGAGCAGTAACTGTAATGGGGTTAGACCATGTAATTGTATAGAAATGTAAGAAGTGTCATACATTTACAGAATAAAGGAACATGTTACTGGGTTTAAATGAGTGAATGTGTGTTACTGCAGAACATTCAACCTCTAACCAGTTAACACTTAGTTTGTGCATTGGTTCTTCTTTTTTTCATTTTTAATATAGTGATGTAACTTCTGCTTTAAAACTTGTGGAGAATCAGTTTTTTTTTTTTTGTTTGTTTTCAAAAAATAATCCTTTGCACAATATATAGCATAGCCCATATAGATACATTTAATAACTTTTTCATAGCCTTCAATTTGCACAATGTTTGAAGGACAACACTGGGAAGTATGTGAAATAGCTCTTAAAAAAAAACCAATACAAAAAATAAAAACTGGCCTTTTAATCCAACTAATCGATTCGTCGAAGAAATAATGCACAATGTAATCTAATCTAAATCTAGTTGCAGTACTACTTATATCATTATTAGACAAAAGACCTCACCAGTAGGAGGCAGGTGTCTGCGAGGCAGAAGGTTCCGGAGCGACCGATGCCAGCACTGCAGTGGACCACCACAGGCCCTTGATCTGAGTTTAGACAGCCTGACTCTCGCACCTTGAACAGGAAGTTGAGGAAAGAGGCAGGAGACTCGGGCACACCGAAGTCAGGCCAGGTGGTATAGTGAAAATGAAGAATCTCTCTGGTTTCCTGAGTCTTTAAACAAGCACACACACCCAGTTTATTATTACACATGGATATACGTGTTTAAATAAAGTGCAACTGACCTGTATAATAAAAACCATCACCATTCTGATTTTAAATAAAAGTTTCATAGTGTCTCACTGAAAGATTCTCCAGCTCCAGCTGCCGGACTGTATAGTATGATTTCACATCCTCCGAGACCAGAGTAAGCTTGAAGTTGGTGTCCTCGAAAATGGCTTCCCGCTCCTCCCTCTGTGGCCAGTACTGCGCACATTTCACCTGATCGTGCACAAAAAAAAAAAAAAACACAACCCACAATAAACGTAGTCAGCCCCATCATTTGCCAAGAGTACTTTCAGCTGCAAAGCAAATCACTTGTTTCAGTTCGTTATGGTTTCTTTGCTAACAACATACACTGGGACTGTGAAAGGAGGTTAAAAACTGCAGTGGGGGAAATAAGTAGTTGATCCCCTGCTGATTATGTACGTTTGCCCACTAACAAAGAAATGATCAGTCTATAATTTAAATGGTAGGTTTATTGGAACAGTGAGAGACAGAATAACAACAAAAAAAAAATCGCATGTAAAAATTTTTATAAAATTAATTTGCATTTTAATGAGGGAAATATGTATTTGACCCCCTCTCAATAAGAAAGATTTCTGGCTCCCAGGTCTCTTTTATACAGGTAATGAGCTGAGATTAGGAGCACACACTTAAAGGGAGTGCTCCTAATCTCAGCTTGTTACCTGTATAAAAGACACCTGTCCACAGAAGCAATCAATCAATCAGATTCCAAACTCTCCACCATGGCCAAGACCAAAGAGCTCTCCAAGGATGTCAGGACAAGATTGTAGACCTACACAAGTCTGGAATGGCTACAAGACCATTGCCAAGCAGCTTGGTGAGAAGGTGACAACAGTTGGTGCGATTATTTGCATATGGAAGAAACACAAAAGTCCTGTCAATCTCCCTCGGCCTGGGGCTCCATGCAAGATCTCACCTCGTGGAGTTGCAATGATCATGAGAACAGTGAGGAATCAGCCCAGAACTACACGGGAGGATCTTGCCAATGATCTCAAGGCAGCTGGGACCGTAGTCACCAAGAAAACAATTGGTAACACACTACGCCGTGAAGGACTGAAATCCTGCAGCTCCCCTGCTCAAGAAAGCACTTATACATGCCCGTCTGAAGTTTACCAAAGAAAATCTGAATGATTCAGAGGATAACTGGGCGACAGTGTTGTGGTCAGATGAGACCAAAATGGAGCTCTTTGACATCAACTCAACTCGCCGTGTTTGTTGGAGGAGGAATGCTGCCTATGACCCCAAGTACACCATCCTCACCGTCAAACATGGAGGTGGAAACATTATGCTTTGGGGGTGTTTTTCTGCTAAGGGGACAGGACAACTTCACCGCATCAAAGGGACGATGGACGGGGCCATGTACCGTCAAATCTTGGGTGAGAACCTCCTTCCCTCAGCCAGGGCATTGAAAATGAAAAGTAATTACTAAGTCATTACCAAGTACTAAGTCATGTTTTGCAGAGGGGTCAAATACTTATTTCCCTCATTAAAATGCAAATCAATTGATAACATTTTTGACATGCGTTTTTCTGGATTTTGTTGTTGTTATTCTGTCTCTCACTGTTCACATAAACCTACCATTAAAATTATAGACTGATCATTTCTGTGTTAGTGGGCAAACATACAAAATTAGCAGGGGATCAAATACTTTTTTCCCCCCACTGTAGAGTGTAATAGTTGATCTGGTGAATCAACAGTTTTCTGCGAGGAGATGTTTATTTAGCATTTTCTAACCGCGTCTCCAGTGTCAGCGCTTCTTAAAAGTTAACGGTACAGCTGCAACTTTAACTTTTTCTCCAAGACACGGGAAAGTCTTCAGGACTTTCTTTGTGCTTTGCGGTTTCTCGGTTATGTTACAAGATACTTTTTTTGTCTAGGTAACTTCGAGAGAGAAATAGTGGCCGGTCAGGGAATGACTGTTTACAGCTGTTGTTATCGTCATGAGTAATAACAGGAACCAACTTGTCTCGCGGACATTCCACAACATTAAATGTAAATCTAAACTAATAAAAAAAAGGTATGATGTGGCCTATTTGAATTAGTCAAATCTGTAACTGTTGCCAAATAGATGTGATATAAGAGAAATAAAACACTTCAAGGAGGTACTGTGATAGGAAAACACTCAACTTTAGTGGGATATTAGTGTTTCCCTTTGAGTTGTTGATTATTCGCCTAGAACAGCACACCCTGTCATGTTTTAATCATATTATGTTCATAGAGTGTCATAGAAGCTTTCAACAGATCAGTTATTTCACAGTATGAATGACATAATTACAAAGATATACAGTGCCTTGCGAAAGTATTCGGCCCCCTTGAACTGTTCGACCTTTTGCCACGTTTCAGGCCTCAAACATAAAGATATAAAACTGTAATTTTTTGTGAAGAATCAACAACAGGTGGGACACAATCATGAACTGGAACGAAATTTATTGGATATTTCAAACTTTTTCAACAAATAAAA
>JAFFST010023502.1:0-19269 GCA_022414735.1 Noturus placidus | reverse complement strand
AGGTATTTAAACTGCATTAATTACACATAGGTTTGTATGGGAAAACATGCCTTTTTAGATGTAGTACAGTGTTCTGGGGGAATTTTAAAGGGTTGGAACCAATTAAATTTTTTTCCTTTATTTTAAATGGGAATAATTCGATCGACTTACGAGATGATCGACGAACGAGCTAGGTTATGGAACGAATTAATCTCGTAGGTCGAGGTACCACTGTACTTCTTTCGATGTAAATAAAGTTGCCCCCCGCCCCCCCCCCACGAGTAATAATTCAATAGATTCTATATTTTCACACCTTTATTAAACAGAATCTCAACATATTTTAGCTTTTAATCAAGTACGCTAACGAGTTTGTGTGGCTCTTGTAAAGCCTGACCGCATAGAGGTATTTAAAATAGAAATCAATAATAATGAAAACCACGAATAAAACATTCTACAATCACTTATGTTTAAAGTCAGAACATATTTCGGTATTTTTCTTACTCTATTATATAGTCTCTGTATCGGACACCGTGATACAAGTTATCGGTATCCGAGTCAAAACGATGATATCGTGACAACCCTAGAGCAGGGTCAGTCAATTAGCAGCCTAGCTAGCTATTCACAAGAACTAAATAACATGATAGAACAGTCAGGAAATATGTTAGACCCAACTTGTTTACTTAAAAACAAACAAACAGTTCTCTTATTAGGGGAAGTAGCAACAGGACTTTGGTATGAACAGCCATCACGACGCTGAGTTTGTCCGTTAGCGGAGGAGCTACTTGTTCGCGTGTCAGAGTCTATCAGTTCACGCGATCAGTGCTGCTTGGCTACATTACATTACTTTAGGTTAGGTTGTGTTAACGCGCGAGCTAGCGAAGTGTCATCAACCAGAAGACGCGAAGATTACACACCATGGCACGGCATTCACACAACAGGCAGCGCGTGTGATATTGTTTCCTCACCTAAACACAGGCTTGAATAGTTAGAAACTAGAGTAATACCTGGTAAATGGCGTTCCAGTTCCCGGATTCATCAATTTCCCGAAACTCGGCTTCCATCGCCGTGTTGATTTAACAGTCCGCTCCCCTAGTGCCGATCCGTCACTCCCTGTGGGGTACGCAGGACCGGTTAGAAAAACAGCGACCAATCACACGGACTCTAAAAAAAATACTTTTACGACGTTAATTCGCTTCCGAAACGGATATTTTAACGTTACTGTTTTCTCTTGGCCTGTTCTTACCGGAAACACGCCGCACGCTCCTCCCGCACCGCCGCACTACAGCGCTGACTCTGCGCATCGCCCCCAGGTTCACACCAGTAACCAATCAGAAAGCACGCGTGCCCGAAATCCCCAGCCTGGAGCCAATCAGCTCACAGATTCTGTCCGAAAAAACGCATACTACCCTACTTTAATGATGGCGTGCTGATTTCACGTACTATCTAGTACGGTAGTATGCGGTTTGGGACGCGGCCACATTGCTGGGCGGGGGAGATCATCGGGGCATTTATAAGAAGTATTACAACGTTTATTGTAACAAAATATAATAATAATAATAATAAGTACTCTGATTATTATTATTAATAATAATAATAACTGCAGACAACTAAAGTAATAACTAACCCAAGAATTCAAATTAAGTATGTAATTGAACACACTTTTCTTTGTGATTCTGGCGAAAGGTTTGAGCTCCTCCTCTTCTCTCCTGTTTACTGTTAGCTGCTTCACTACACATGACTCGGGGTGACAGACTGAAGATTACTCTCTGTTGCCAAGTCCACGGTTTTCCTGCAGAGTGCTCCTGATTTTGAATACCTGATTGATTTTTTTTTGTTTGTTTTTTGGTCTACTAATTTCCAGAAGTTCTGTTTTATAAGATTGTAGACCACATACCACAACGCTGTTAAATTCTCGAATGTTCAGAAGGTGATTAACTTTCAGTAACAGACGCTGTGATAGTAGTGCCGGTAACAAGGCAAATCACAGGGTGTAGATTAAGGCTCTTGTTGAATACATCATCACTTCAACAAATTCACAGGGACTAGAATATAGGGGAGACTTCACAAAATCGAGATGTTTAAATAACTGGATGAAAATGGACTGTTCTTTTTATTAACAAACAACAAAAAAAAAAAACATCATTCTTGAAACTGTGAGGTTTTCTGTAAGGAGGTCTATACTTAACACTTATGAAAGGTCAGTAGTGTCAGCACTTTGTATACTGTATATCAATAACATATATTAATGTATGAATAGCATATAGCTTAATTAATATATAATTATAACCCTGTCCCGGGTGTACCCTGCCTTGTGCCCGATGCTCCCTGGGATAGGCTCCAGGTTCCCCGTGACCCTGAAAAGGAGTAAGTGGTTGAAGATGGATGGATGGAATATATAATTATAAGAATTATACTTATAGCAAGTGTGTGTATAAGACTGCAAATATATCGTCAAAATATATACTATGACTTTTTAAATATTAAATTATAGAAGTGATGATAAACAATTATGTGCCCTGCATGGATTGGTACCCTGCCCAGGGTGTACCCCGCCTTGTACCGGATGCTCTCTTGGATAGGCCCCAGGTTCCCCTGCGACCCTGAAGGAAGGATAAGCGGTATAGAAGATGGATGGATGGACGGATGGATGATAAACAATTATCATTCCTATTAAATACATTACATGTATCAGATGTGTAGGGGGTGCTCGGTGGATTAGTGGTTAGCCTCACAAACACCATGGTTGGGGGTTCGATTGGGGCTTGTTCTCCATGCTGCGTGGGTTCCTCCGTTTACTCCGGTTTCCACCCCAAGTCCTAAGAAATACATGGTAGACATGACCAAAGTGTCCGTAGTGTATGAATAGGTGTATGAATGTGTGTGATTGTGCCCGGCGATGGATTGGCGATACAGAATCTGTGTACCCCGCCTTGTGCCCCATTCTCCCTCAGACCCCGAGGGGTAGTCGGTATAAAAGACGACGGAAATTGAAAGGATTAGGTCGAGCGGACCTGGCAACCTTGCAGACTGCCTATTCCCGGAAGAACGTCTCTCGGTAGGCCAGCTAGGCTAGTTAATCATTACTGCCTTATAGTCAGGCTTATAATAAAGCACACCCGAGCTGGTTAAACAGCACGTGCAGACAACAAGAAGACATTCGTGTTTTAGAGAATTAGAACCGACCTCGCCAGTAAAGTTTGATTGGTTTGGAGCACAGAGAGGCCATCTGGTTTAATAATTGTTGGCTTGCGTAGCTTAACGAGGAGTTAGCACTGTAGCATGCTAACTGGCCATCTTGTCTTTTTGCCCGCACTAGTTCGCTTAAAGCTTGAATAAGTCCTGCCGCGAATATCAGGAACCCTGAACAGGTATGGGAAGTGACCAGCAACAACACCCGCTTCTGTGATATGAGTTAGATCTTATTTATTTATTTGTTTGTTTATTTATGCACAGCCTGAAAGTGGATCGCTCCAACAAACCGGTTACATATACAGTAAGGTATAATGATGTGCTGGGTTGAGTCAGAAAGCAAAGCTAGCATAAAATAACTAATGGTTCAAATGTTGTCATCGTTCAGTTTGACATTGAGAGTGTGTAAACAAGCATGTGCGTGCTGTAGCTGGCTAATTTTACCTTCGCCCCCAATTTAAACGACTGTAAGAACGGGTTCTGCCACGTAAACAAACCGAGGATCAAATACATCCGCAGCACAATATAGTGCACACCGTCTGGGTTTCAGATAACGGGTCAGTTATGGATAGAATGAATGGCTACTTCAGGGGAAATTAATAAACAAAGATGGTCTGATGTAGTAATTTATCAGCCAGCACAAATACTAACAGATTGAATTGAATTGACTGGGATAGATCTGGTCATAATGTCAGGTTTAAGGCCTAAGGTTTTGATCAGTTGTTTCAAAATGTATTGACCATAGACAAGAGAAAAGCAGATAAGAATGGATTTGAACATCAGATCGTTTTATATGACCTGCATAAAGGCATCAGAGATCAAATAGTGTGATCATGTACGCTGGAATGATGTAATTACAGTAAGTACTGTAAACATGGACTTGACAGTGGGGGATGTTGCAGAAATGTTGGACTTGACAGTGGATGGCGGCGCCAAAATGTTGGACTTGACCGTGGGCGCCGCCACCGAAATGTTGGACTTGACCGTGGGCAGCGCCGCCGAAATGTTGGACTTGACCGTGGGCAGCGCCGCCGAAATGTTGGACTTGACCGTGGGCGGCACCGCCGAAATGTTGGTCTTGACCGTGGGAGGCGCCGCCGAAATGCTGGACTTGACCGTGGGCGCCGCCGCCGAAATGCTGGACTTGACCGTGGGCGCCGCCGCCGAAATGCGGGACTTGACCGTGGGCGGCGCCGCCGAAATGCTGGACTTGACCGTGGGCGCCGCCGCCGAAATGTTAGACTTGACCGTGGGCGGCGCCGCCGAAATTTTGGACTTGACAGTGGATGGCGGCGCACAAAGCTTGGCGTACAATCTCCAAGTCATCAGCCTAATTACAGTAATTATAATGTAGTGTAATTCACCAATCAGTCATAACATTAAAACCACCTGCCTAATATTGTGTAACAGCTCTGACGTTAGCAGCAGATCCTTTAAGCCCTGTAAGCTGTGAGGTCGGGCCTCCATGGAGCAGATTTGTTTGTCCAGCACATCTCCCAGATGCTCGATTGGATTGAAATCTGAGGAATTTGGAGGTCAAGTCAACATTTTCAACACTCTGTGATGTTCCTCAACCCATTCCTGAACAAATTTTACAGTGTGGCAGGGTGAATTATCTTGCTGAAAGAGGCCACTGCCATTAGGGAATACTGTTGCTATAAACGGGTGTTCTTGATCTGCAACAATGTCTAGGTAGCTGTCAAACTAACATCCACATGAATGCAAGGACCAGCAGAACATTGCCCAGAGCATCGCACTGCCCCTGCCGCCTTGCCTTCTTCCCACAGTGCATCCTGGTGCTATCTCATCCCCAGGTAAACAACACACAGGCATCCAGCATGATGACATGATGGTCATCAGACCTGGCCACCTTCTTCCATCACTCCATGGTCCAGTTCTTATGCTCATGTGCCCATTGTTGGTGATTTCGGAAGTGGACAGGGGTCAACATGGGCACTCTGACCAGTCTATGGCTACGCAACTCCTTACACAGTGCTCTGTGTGTTCTGACACATTTCTATCATAGCTAGCATTAACCTTTTCAGCAATTTGCGCCTTAGTATCTCTTCGTTGGGATCGGATCTGACGGGAAGAGAGTCAATGAGCATTGGGTGCCCATGACCCTGTCACTGGTTCACCATTTGTTTTTCCTTCGACCACTTTTGGTAGGTTCTAACCACTGCGTACCAGGAACATGCCACAAGACCTGCTATTTTGGAGACTCAGTCATCTCGTCATCACAATTTGTCCCTTTTCAAAGTCACTCAGATACTTGCACTTGACCATTTTTCCTGCCCCCAACTCATGAACTTTGAAAACTGACTGTTCACTTGCTGGCTAATATATACCACTCCTTGACAGGTGCCATTATATTGAGATCATCAATGTTCTTCACCTCACCGGCCAGTGGTTTTAATTTTATAGCTGAGTGGTGTAAATATACTGACGATATCTGCAGTATTCTTAGAAAAGTGGACTTTATTTTATGACTATATTTTTGTCATATTGAATTTTCCTGCATTATAAGTAGGTCAGCACTTTTAACTGGTTCATCTTCATTTATTGTTTGACAACTATGTTCATTTGTGTCTGATTTCATAAGGATTGCTTCACTGTTACGCCGGTTCTCCATTAAAGGCTCTGTGGATAGGATCATAGGACTTTGATCTTTGGCTGTGGGGTAAGGTGGGGCCTTTGGGGAGCTATAGGTTTGTCTTCCCATGACAACGCAACACCATGGCAGCAACGGCTCCAGCAGCGATGCCGAGTGCCGGGTCTCAGAGGACGAGAAGAATGTGGAGGACATGGAGCTCACTGAGCTTGGACCGCTATTGAAGAGTCCAGAAGCCTCGAGCAAACCCAGAGTGAGTGCCATTCCTGCTAAATGAGACCTAAGGACTCAAAGAGGGACAGAGGTCATGGTTATCGTTATATTAATATGGTTGAATCCAATGCATAAATAGATGAACTGTGTCAAACCCACAAATAATATTCTTTACACGTTTCTGTCAAAGGCAGATTCAGAGGCATCTTCGGCATTACAGATGGCTTTCTATATTTAACTTCCTTTATGTCGACAGGGTGCAGCAGCTTACCCGAGTGAGGAGGAGGAGGAGGAGGTGGAGGATAACAATGACGAGGAGGATGACTTGCGCATGGTCACACTGCCTTTGCAGGCTCACCATGCCATGGAGAAAATGGAAGAGTTTGTACACAAGGTAAACACATTTAAATCTGTCGTCATTACCCAAAAGCCTGAATGTCATTCTCACCTTATCTCCTATCACAGAACATTGCTTCGTCTGAAACGCATGAAGTCATGCAATATGCCTAATCTCACTCATGATCGACTGAGGAGAGAAGAAGGTCATCGCGCCCACCCGGAGAGTTTCAATGATGAAATAGTTAATTGTAGTGGACTGTTTTGGACTATAGTATATATTCTTTAGGCTAGGTGTGCTCATCCAAAAGCAGTCCTTTAACTTTGTATGTTCCACTAATGTTGGAAGCTGGGCATTATTTTCCTCCAGGTTAGCAGTGCATGTGTGATGATGAAATTGATCAGGTCCTAGTTTCTCTGGCTGATGCGTATGAATAGCATTTAGCACTTGTCCTGTGGTTGTTATTACTAGGTATGGGAAGGGCGCTGGCGAGTGATTCCTTTCCACTTGCTTCCTGACTGGCTAAAGGATAATGACTACCTACTTCACGGTCACCGGCCACCCATGCCATCTTTCCGAGCCTGCTTTGGAAGTATCTTCAGGATCCATACAGAAACAGGAAACATCTGGACACATTTACTGGGTCTGTTCCTATCACCAGTTATTAATTTACAGCTGATGTTAAATATTATTAAACATGTCTTTTTATTTCCTAACTGGGACACCCAGGTTATATTATGGTCAAACGTGTGTCTGCCTTTGTTATAGTATAAATTTGTTGTTGTTTTCTTTGTTCTTGTTTTTTACATTAAAATTGACACCATGGCTTAAAGGTGCCTTCTCAGGACTAAAATCTGTAGATGCATAATTACATGATTCATGGTGTAAAAACGCAGTAACATCTGATGTCGTCCCCCCCCAACAGGTCTGATCCTGTTCCTCTGTCTGGGCACTCTGACCATGCTGCGGCCGAATGTGTCGTTCATGGCTCCTCTGCAGGAGAAAGTGGTGCTAGGGATGTTTTTCCTGGGCGCTGTGCTCTGTCTCTGCTTCTCCTGGCTCTTCCACACTGTCTACTGTCACTCAGAGAAAGTGTCCAGAACATTCTCTAAGTGAGTCTCCGTGTCTGTCTTAGATGAAAACTTGAACTTGTTCATTTAAGAATGCTTTATCTTTTATTTGGTGTATTTCAGATGTAAAGGTGCCACAAAACATGGTGATTTCAAGCTGTTCAAACACATTTCTATGTTTTCCCTCATAAAAAGCCAGGATTTAGGGATAAGAATGATGCAAAACCCCACATGTCTTCATCTGTTTTCGATTATCATTATCATATTGTCAGTTATTTGTTTAATAAATCTATCTAATTATACTGCAGCTAAATCACACACATGGTTGCTATTAAAACCAGTTAGTGTTTAATTCGTGAAGAAGAAAAAACATTCTTAAAAGGCCCCTGGTTATTTGGTTTGCATTAAAGAGCTCAAATGATGATATAATTACATTGAAGGCTTTGCGTTTCAGTGTGGTGTGTTTTCTGTATGGGGAAGTGGCTTAGTGGTTAACATGTTTGCCTCACACCTCTGTTGTTTGGGGCCTTCAAGTCCTGTATGCACCCAGCCATTTGTGTTCTCAACATGCTTCAGGGGTTTCCTCCCCAGTCCAAAGATATGCACTGTAGGTTGATTGGCATCTCTAAATTGTCCGTAGTGTGTGAACGGGTGCATGTCCGATTGTTCGCTGTGATTGGTTGGCACCCCACAACCAATGAAGGATAAGCGGAACAGAAAATGGATGTTTTCCGTATGTCACTAATGAACACCAAGTTTTCATAAACATACAGTTTATGTATTCTAACACCAATTTGTATAATTAGAATCAGACATCCTAGCAAAGTTTACTATGTTTAATATCACACTGGAGATGTTATTTTTGTTTGTGCCTGCCTGTAAATTTGTTGCTATTTCTCAAAATAGAAAGAAATTAGTAACTTAAACCACTCACTTAAATGGCCCTAACCAGGATAAAGCAGTTAATGAAGATGAATGAATGTGAACTAACATGTTAATGAACGTGGCTTTTGTTTGCCCAGCGGACTCCAAATCTGACCCATTGTTCCTATCTGTTTAGAACTAAAAACTACTCGCAGGTGCAACTTTTTTGTTTGTTTGGTCCTGATGCATGGCTTTAAATCACGTCTTTGCGTCAATGAGCAGTACACTGTAAATACTAGACTGATTTCCGACTGCATATTTATGCATAACCTTTTGACTTTTGCCTATGTTTAGGTTGGATTACTCCGGTATAGCTCTGCTGATAATGGGCTCATTCGTGCCGTGGCTCTACTACTCGTTTTACTGCTCTCCGCAGCCACGCCTCATATACCTCTCTGTGGTGTGTGTGCTGGGAATCTCCGCCATCATCGTGGCACAGTGGGATCGCTTCGCTACTCCACGCCACAGACCTACACGTGCAGGTGAGGTGCTGACTCAATACACACTTAATATCTGACAGCAGTCTGCACACACGGAAGCACATACCGCTCACTTCTGCATTAACAACACATCTTATAATAGACATGTACTGAGAAATTTAAAAGAATCAAAGGTGCTCTCAAAATTATATTGTACATAATATATACAGATGCATATCAAAAAAACATTTTTTTTCATAATTTAATTTAAAAAGTGGAACTTTTCATATATTCTAGATTCATTACACATAAAGTGAAATATTTTTTGCCTTTTTTTTTTGTTTTTTTTAATCTCGATTACAGCTTACAGCTCATGGAAATCAAAAATCCAGTATATTAGAATAATAGAATAAAGAAGTAATAATGCAGAAATGTTGACTTATGTTAATTTATGCACTCAATACTTGGTCAGGGCTTCTAAGTTTTAAAAAAAAAAATTGAGATGCACCTGTACATATATTATTAGGGTTGGGTGTTTTTTTTTTTTTTTTTTTTTTTTTTTTCCCCTCAGATATGAATGTCCCTTGCATATATTGATTAAAATTTTATGAAAACTTAGTAACTGAGAATCGTAATAGTCTGCGGAACTTAATTTCTATAAGTCTGGCCTAAGTACTGAAGGTTAATAGTGTTTGCTTTAGGCAATATTTGGCCGTAACAAACAATCTTGCACTAGCAGGATTTCATCCGGCACCTTTAATGAACTTGCCGCTGGTTGTGGGAGGCAAGTATTTCCCCTACGATTGACTGCAGGCTGATGTGTAGATCTAGAATTCCCCCTTTTTATACACCAGTCTAATTGATATGGATAAAAGCGAAGTCCTGCCCACCTAAATATGCATTTTCAGACAGAAATGCATCATGTTGTGGGGGAAACGTTTCTATTTCATGTTAAATTTATGAATTTTAACCTAATGAGCAAGCCAGAATCGACAGTGGTGAGGAAAAACTCCCTGAGACGATATTAGGGAAAAAAACTTTGAGAGGAACTAGACTCAAAAGGGAGCCCATCCTCATGTGGGTATCAATGGATTGTGTGATTTTATAAATAAGTCCCTTCTATAAATGCGCTAATAGTCAAGTGCATGGTCAAATAGTGCAGTTGTGTAACCAGGAAATAATTAACAGTTTTTACATGAAGTCTGTTTTTTTTTTAACATCTCCACTGTTCAGTGATTGAGGCTTGAGTGCAAAACTGTTTGTGATAATTACAATGCTGAGGCTATAATAGCAATTGTAGTCCTGACCATCATGGCATAACTGTTCACATGAATTGAGGTCCAAAGCCATCTTTATGCTTTGTAAGTGGTACCATCCTCAGCAATCCCAGTGACCTCCAGGCTGAACCATGTGGGGCCATCCTTGGCAGCAACACTTAACTTCCAACTAATAAGAGTAAGGATCATTGGCATCTCAGGAGCCACGTCACCATCACCAAACCTGAGTGAACACATGAAAGTGGGGGGCGACAGCATCCAAACATCCCAGTTCACCACAACTCTATGCCTTTGAGCTCTATAGATCTGCTCCCTTACCTAAGAAAAAAAGCCATTCACAAAAAGTTTGTCTAAACAAAGTTTTCAGCCTGGACTGAGACTGTGTCTGAGTCCCGAACACTAAATGGAAAGCTGTTCCATAACTGTGGGGCTTTGTAAGAGAAAGCTCTTCCCCTGCCGTAGCCTTCATTAATTGAGGTACCAACAGATAGCCTGCACCTTTTGACCGAAGCCGGTGTGGCATATCATAAAAGACCAAAGGTTTGCTGAAGTTTGCCACGAGACCATGCAGTGCTTTGTAGGTCGATAATAGTATTTTATAATCAATGCGGAATTTTACTGGGAGCCAATGCAGTGTAGATAAGGTAGGATTGATGTGGTTGTATCTTCTGGTTCTAATAAGGAC
This sequence comes from Noturus placidus, assembly GCA_022414735.1. Lineage (NCBI taxonomy): Eukaryota > Metazoa > Chordata > Actinopteri > Siluriformes > Ictaluridae > Noturus > Noturus placidus. The sequence goes on along the minus strand of JAFFST010023502.1, from coordinate 8,565 downwards.
TCTTATTCTCTTACTGGAACATGCAGACAGTAAGGCATTACAACAATCCAACCTAGAGGTGACGAAAACATGAACAAATTTTGACCTCATATTTCTTATCTTAGCAATATTTCTGAGATGAAAGAAGGCTATCCTCGTAATATTATCTTCATAAGCATCAAATGAAACTGGAGTTAGTAATCACACCAAGGTCTTTAACTGCTACACATGATGAAACAAAGGTTATCCAGAGTTACTATGTAATCGGAGAGCCTACTTCTAGCTGCACATGGGCCTAGCACAAGTACTTCTGTCTTGTCAGAATTATGTAAAAGAAAGTTAATAAGCATCCAATGTCTAATGTCCTTTATACATTCCTCAACTTTATTAAGCTGCTGTCTGTTCTCTGGCTTTGCTGAAACATACAACTTTGTGTCATCCGCATAACAGTGGAAGCTAATTCCATGTATAGGAATAATTTGACCCAGATGTAGCATATATAAAGTAAAAAGTGGGCCTAAAACATAACCTTGTGGAACACTGAATTGTACCTCAGTATGCACAGAGAAGTCTCCATTTACGTTTACGTACTGATGGCGATCAGTCAAATAAGGTCTGAGCCAGGAGAGGACCTTTCCCTTAATGCCAAAAACATTTTCTTGTCCATTTAAGAAAAATAGTATTATCAGTAGTATCAAAAGCTGAGCTAAGGTCAAGCAACACGAGACGCAACCCTGAGAGGCCAGTTCATTTACCACTATAACCAGTGCTGCCTCTGTGCTATGATGAGACTTAAATCCTGACTGATACATTTCATAAAGGTTATCCCTATGTAGGTATGAGAATAGCTGCTGTGCTACAACCTTTTCTAAGATCTTTAAGATAAAGGGGCAATAGAGCTGGACAATTGATGGGGTCGAGGTCAGGTTTTTTAATCAGGGATTTGATTTAGGTGCATAGCCAGTGCTAAGGGAAGAATTGATCATATTTAGAAGCGGGATAATCTGGAATAATCTGTTTTGAAGAAATTTATTTTGATGTAGAAATGAATAAAATGAGTTTGGTTTCACTAAGGGGAGTAAAACATTCTAATCATTGATCTGATATTGCTATATTCTCATCTACAGAGTTAGTTTTAAATCTGTCTGGTTTTAAATAAATATTCTGAATTTTTTGGCTAATAATTTGCCTGTGAAAAAATTCATAATCGTTGCTGCTATATAATGTGCATGTTTCTGTAGTGGTTTTATTCCTAGTTAATTTTACTATATTATTTGAATAAGAATCTTTAAGTGGTTGTGTTCTGAGAGCAGTGGCGTCGGTCTGCTGGTTGGGTTTAGACCAGGGAAAACTATAATAGTGTTACGGCCCTGCTAAGTTTGGACTCTGGCTTAGGGGAATAGTGCAGGGTTAGTAACATGAGCTGGAGATGATGATGATGATGAACAGCTGGGTCGGTAGAGAATGAAGAGACTCTGGAACTGGGGTACACTTAAAGGATTTATTACAATATACACAGTTCATACAGAAGGCACTTTGTAAAGACTCTTTAACAGTGGCAAGTTGAAAGACAAGCAATGTAGGAGGTTGCCGTCTTTAGGGAGAGAACTAGATGGCAAAATAAGGAAATAACATAAGATGCACTTCTACACCCTACTCTTTCTTCACCCTCTTACTTAGCTGCCAAGATAACACTAGCTACTATTCTACCTTATGGATTTTCAAAGAAAAATTCCTACAAAAATAGAGAAATTCCTACGTGAGGGTTATGTATGTGCGTGTACCTGCTGACCTGTTCATCCTTCTTAGGGTTGCACCACGTGATGTGTAGCTAGACAGACAATACAACACTAACATAGCAAACATCAACACAACATGGGCAAACAGAACAAATGGCAGAAACAGTTTGTGCAAAGGACACTAAACACGATCACTGAAAAAACACAAATGGAGAACTAATCCGATAAATAGTGTGCTTTTGGGAGAGCCAAATAGGCTGGCTCGGCCGTCGCCACAATGTGTGCTTTAAAGACAGTTCTCCTCCTGTTTCAGGCACATCTCTGTGGTTGATTGACCCAGCGGTCAATGATTGACATTCAAGAAATGATGATTGACATTCAAGAAATGATGATTGACATTCAAGAAAGAGAGCAAAACTTGGCAGCAAGCAAGCAAACAGACACGTGCACACTAACATCCATGCATGTAACAAATAGTCTTGTGTGCTCATTTCAGTGGCGAGCACCCTCTATAGCTGAGATGTATATCAAACAGGAATGTAATCTCAGTGTTGTGAACATGTTACGATAAGTTAATCACCTGCTTTACATACAATAAAATGTAGAGGTGAGTTTTCTTTGGTAAGTACCTGCAGATTCTCTCCATGTGAGCACAGGAAGCTGATAGTTGGAGAGACTGAACAGAGGCCAGAAATTCTCTTTGTTAATGGAGATCGCCTGTATTTAAATACGAGCATCCAGTTTACTCTACCAGTCATATCCAGCCATCTGTGAAATTCATGCTGCTTTTCTACTTTTCTTGTTAACGTGCTCAGGTGTGTTTCTTGGCCTGGGATTAAGTGGCATCATTCCCACAATGCACTTCACCATCGCTGAGGGCTTTGTGAAGGCAACAACAGTGGGCCAAATGGGCTGGTTTATCCTAATGGGCGCCATGTATATCACTGGAGCCGGTCTGTATGCAGCACGCATCCCTGAACGCTTCTTCCCTGGGAAATGCGATATCTGGGTAAGGCACTATTCTGGGGATAGATATCTTGCTTTTGTAAACTGGTGTCATACAGTTGGTCACAGTACATTTCATTTTACCACTTATTTCTCACTTATTTCTGTGAACATCAAGTCAAACATTAAGCCACAGAACCAATTGTTGTTGTAATTCATAACCGAACTTATGACTGCACTGGAAGAACTCATAGCTATGGCTTGATTTGAGATGTAGTCTCGAGTGCTAATGTGTGTGTGTCTGTGTCTCTCTCTCTCTCTCTCTCTCTCTCTCGCACGCGCTGTATTTCTCAGTTCCAGTCTCATCAAATTTTCCACGTCTTGGTGGTGGCTGCAGCGTTTATTCACTTCTATGGCATCTCCAACCTGCAGGAGTTCCGCCACGGCCTGGGAGGAGGCTGTACAGATGACTCCCTCCTCTAAGCAACCCCATCCTTCTCTCCGCTTGCTTTCCGCTCATCACGTCAGCACTGAACTGATGAGCGTTTTTGAACATTTCTAGATCAGTTGTGTTTGGAAAGAGCTATTGTACTCCACTGCCTACCCTGCGCTCACTGATCAAGAACTGTCCTAAGATTGTTCTCTATATTTTAAAAGGTTTATACAATCATCAATGTGTTTTATTGTTGTAATACTTGAAGACATAATAAGTAAAGCTTACTACTCAGTTAATGGAATACTCCAGTGGTTTTCAACCTTAATCTCTGTTGACTGGCATCTGTAGCATATGTGTGATTACCAAAGGCAGGAATCGCGACATGTTTCCCTGTAGTGAGAAACTTGTTTACTTAATGTCATAATGTTACAGCAATCTTAAGCGCTATATAAATTAAAAGCATTTTTAAGTCTTGGAGCAGTTGTACAGTACAACAATAAATGTTTAAATTGCATGACTATAATATATATATATATATATATATATATATATATATATATATATATATATATATATATCGTAAATTCAAAACTACTGCTGTTACATTCTTCATAATAATAAAGGTCCTAGGATGAGACAGATGTGGGAGAATGACTTCTCAACTTGCTTATTGCTTTCACGGTTTCTCTTTCATGGTTTTGTGGTATTCATGCCAAAAGGGAACTGGGGTAGTTGTGTGTTTCTGCCTATGTTGGTAAAGTAATACCACAAATTTTCCTTTCTGTTCTGCAGAAACACAGTTTTGGCAACTGCCCGAGACTTCCATTATATGTGAGTTTAAAGCAAAGAAATATGTTTTCCCATTGTTTTCTCAATACAGGGAAATGTATATTCTTGTTTATGGTTATTACACAAAACTACATATATGGTAGATGAGTACTTGGTTGGAAAAAAACATGGACAGTTTGTTTATGCATTTGTTCACAATTCAGTTTTCAAGGCACTGTCACACTGCTGGGGGCAAAATTATATATCGAGAGGCATTTAGTCATAGACCACTGAGAGTTGTGTGAGCAGTGCTGCTTCTTCATGTCTTGTTCCTGTCTATACACACTGTTGGATAAATATGCTCGGGGTCTGAGCGCAGTAGCTATGTCTTTTGGAGCGGTGCAGGTATCTAGAACTATGAGAAGAGGTATAAAATATTAACGTCTTTCATCTGCTGTAAATGTTTTCATATAATAATCTGTAGAGTTTGTGACATAATGGAATTTTCCTAGATAAATTTTTAAATGTTACCTTTGTCAATGTCTCGCTTTGATTTTTTTTCTTTTCTTTTTTAAATAGTATATGCACACACTTTATCAAGTTTAGTAAACTTCCTGATTTAATGGTTGTACATCAATTTGTGTTGTTTGTTTTTAAAAAAAAAAAAAAAAAGGCAGTGTCAGAGCCCAAATTTGCGTCCATTTACTAATGCTACCGTCACATTTTCCTATTGTTTATTTTGTCATAACATGCCTCCACTGTCTCCACTAACATGACCTATTTTATAATCTAGCTACTTCTAGCTACTTATAGTTTTTCAAACATTTCCACATTTTGTAAAATTGTACATAATGCAAGTCAGCAGCTATTGTCTAATTAGATATTACTAAAAGATGGATAAAGAATTTTTTGCTTCCCCTGAAATGTTCAGAGAACAGATGTTTTTAGATCCCATTTGGTTTTCCAGGCAAGTTTTATTATGAAAATATATAAATTGAATACTGCTGCAGATGGTTCAGAGAAAATTCTAGTCACCTTTTAAATAAAGGCACCATGTGAAACCCGTAATGATCTAGAGAATATTTCCTCAAGGCTCTGGTGACCTTCACATAATTTTACAATATTATCAGGAACCTTGCACTAACCTGGAATGGTTTGGGAAACGTTCCTCTAATGTTCGAACAACATGCTGAACCATTCATATACAAACCCATTACTATATTGATACAAACCTGCTTGGACATCATAATGTTCTCATTACCTCTGTATATAATAAGAGGATTGGTACATTTGCTTTCTGATAGATTAAGCTATGTTAATACATGTCAAATAATTAGGGAGGAGAGGGTTACTTTAAAAATGTATTCTGTTACAAATGACGTCATGAAAAATGTAATCAGTAACGTAATCAAAGTATCACAGTATGAAAGTAATGTAATCTGATTATTTTTGGATTACTTTAAGGTCACATAAGTAAAAGTCAAGAGAAAAGCAATAAGATCTACAATACATTTATTTAGAGCTTAAAAACATGGGGGCGGAGCTCATACCATTATGTTCATCATGTCAGATTATTATTATTGTTATTATTATATGAAATATATATGCAATATATGCAACAGTGTTGCATAATCAGGATAAGAAAATCTGTTAGTTACTGTTTACATAAAAAAAAAACAAAGTAATCAGATTACAGGTACATTTTGTAAAAAATTTAAAATTGGAATACTATCAGGATTACAATTTTACAATTTTTCAGTTAATAGCAAAGAAATGAATCTTTTGACATAACACAATATAGACAGCTGCTTGATTATAATTCTGGTTCTCTCTTGCCAGTTATGGCTAACATCAGCAACCACCTAGTGCACACGCAAAGTTAATTTGGTAGAAATAAACAGATTGTTCACTGAAATGCTTTTGTTAGGGTGATCAGATGCCCTCTTTTTTTTAATGGAAATGTCCTCTTTTTTGAACCTTAAAAAAGCATCTAAATTTGAGAAAATGTTCGGGATTCGGCTTTAGTTTCATTATGATGTGCTTATGGTCTAATACTGTATCATGTATGTGCATGTTTGCATTGCTTTAACCCCTTTCTGTAACTCCTGCCTTCTCACACCCCAATTGGTCGATTCTAAAAGACTTGCAGCAACTATTGGCCAAATTCCTGCCTCTCAACCATTACCAAAAGAATGTAGGGATAAAATGTAATATATATAAAAAGATGCTAATAGTGCTAATTATTGTTTGGGGTATAAAAGCCTGTATTCATAGGAACACTGTTTTGAATGCTATTAAGACCCCCCACACACACCAAAATATAATCACCTATCTTTTGTGATGTACCACATCAGGGACAGTGATCTTTTATGTATTTGTTTATCTATTTATTTACTTTATTAAAACAAATCCAAACATGTTTTAAGCTTTAAATAAAAGTATTGTAGATCATATTGCTTTTCTCTTGACTTTATTTACACATTTATTTATTTACATACATAGTTTATTTACATACCTTGAAATAATCAAAAAATAATCAGATTACTTTACTTTCATATTGTGATACTTGGATGACGTTATTGATGACATTTTTTATGAAGTCATTTATAATTGTAACAGGATATTTTTAAGCCCTCCCCACCCTGCTGATTTGGGTATCAAAAATGAAACAACATATTGTTGTCTTGCCTTTGAATATAGGATTGAATCTCCTTCTCCCACCCAACTAGCTGACTTCAATCACAAAATACAAACACATTGTATGTTTTAACCTGTGAAAAGCGATTCCTTATTTTCTTGCTTTGCCAACCATTCTTGTGCCCAAAATCTTAATTAACACTCCCAATAAAATCAATTTGAGTCCCACTGAGTGTGGACTGGTTTAGACACGAGCTATGAAGAAGTTTCAGGAAAGCTGGGAAAATAGACTGGAAGACATTTACATTCAATATATCCAAAAGTAGGTGGTGGGATTTTACAACAAAGAAGAATCATTACAAGGACAAAAACAGGACATACAAGATTTAATGAATCACTGGAGTTAATAGGGAAACACCAATCAGGAATGTGCAAAGAAAGAAGCAAAGTCAAAGCAATGTAGAGAAAAGAGGCCTCAACTTTGTAAAAGGATGTAGAAGAAGGGAATGTTATAATTCGAATGTTTGTTGAACTTTTTGAAGAACACGTGATTATATCATAGGATTTGATATACAAGATGTGCTTCATACTACAGCATAGAACGTGCGTAGCCAATTCAACTTTATAGCAAACTGCCCTGAAGAGGGCGCTAGCACAACGAATAGGGTGTAAAGCGCCAAGAAAGGCAAGAGGAGGAGGAGGAAGAAGAAGAAGAAGCAGCCGGCCCTCTCGAATATGGCGGTGAAATTATTTTTTATTTATTTATTTGTATTTTAATTCAAGAATTAACACAGGCAGTACATGTTAACAAATATCGTAAGAAAATATACACAGTTTAACACAAAATAATAACTTTTTTTTTTATAAGTAAACTAAGATCCTAGATCAAATTAAAAAGTCTTCTGGCCATTTTTGTTTTAACATTTCAGAGATTTGTTATATATATATATATATATATATATATATATATATATATATATATATATATTTATTTAATAAATATATGTACATATATTTTGAAACACGCAATGGTTTAGATTTAAGGCATTTGTGAGTATAAAACTTCCCTAAAATAAAAAAGGTCCATCCATCCATCCATCCTCTACCGCTTACTCCTTTTTCAGGGTCATGGGGAACCTGGAGCCTATCCCAGGAGGCATCGGGCACAAGGCGGGGTACACCTTGGACAGGGTGCCAGTCCATCGCAGAATAAAAATAAGGTATTTCATACAAACTAAGTATGACCATCGTCCATTAATTCACCAAATACTGTTTCTAGTGAATAGAGTTAAGCAATGAGTCTGAGAATGGAGTTAAGCAATGAATCTAGTGAACAGAGTTAAGTAACGAATTTAGTGAATAGAGTTAAGTAATGAATCTAGTGAATAAAGTTACTTAATGAATCTAGTGAATAGAGTTACTTAATGAATCTAGTGAATAGAGTTAAGTAATGAATCTAGTGAATAGAGTTACTTAATGAATCTAGTGAATAGAGTTAAGTAATGAATCTAGTGAATAGAGTTAAGTAATGAATCTAGTGAATAGAGTTAAGTAATGAATCTAGTGAATAGAGTGACTTAATGAATCTAGTGAATAGAGTGACTTAATGAATCTAGTGAATAGAGTTGAGCAAATAATCTCGTGAATAGAGTTTAGCATTTAATCTAGTGAATGGAGTTAAGTAACGAATCCTGTGAATGGAGTTAAGTAATGAATCTAGTGAATAGAGTTAAGTAATGAATCTAGTGAATAGAGTTACTTAATGAATCTAGTGAATAGAGTTAAGTAATGAATCTAGTGAATAAAGTTACTTAATGAATCTAGTGAATAGAGTTACTTAATGAATCTAGTGAATAGAGTTAAGTAATGAATCTACTGAATAGAGTTAAGTAATGAATCTAGTGAATAGAGTTACTTAATGAATCTAGTGAATAGAGTGACTTAATGAATCTAGTGAATAGAGTGACTTAATGAATCTAGTGAATAGAGTTACTTAATGAATCTAGTGAATAGAGTTAAGTAATGAATCTAGTGAATAGAGTGACTTAATGAATCTAGTGA
>JAFFST010023398.1:16264-36829 GCA_022414735.1 Noturus placidus | reverse complement strand
AACCGCCAACCCCACGGTTAGTGGATTAGTGGACAACCCGCTCTACCGACTGAGCCACAGCCGCCCATTCACACACACACTCTGTATAAAGAGACAGATTGAACACAATGACTGTGCGAAGTATTAAGTGTTATCACCGTACCAAGCGTTTGTACCCTGTTCGTCATTTTGTTTCATGTTTATTGAGCTTGTTTCTCATTCTCGATTCTTGCCTCTCTTTGTTTATGCCTGTTTGCAGATCACTTGACCCATTGCCTGTTTTTGACCACGCTATTGTCTCAGGATATGGATTTGTCTACCTGCCTTTCTTTATTAAAAGCTCTTATTTGCCCTTATATTCGTCCTAACCTCCATTACATTAATAATGTGACACTTTCCAACTGTACCTGCTTTCTCCAGATGATTTTGTCTCAAATGTTATATAAAGTTATATAAAGTGCCTTATGTATTATTTAAAGTACATGTGTCATAGATCATCATTCCTACACCTTCCAGTCAATAAGAACTTGAATAATAATTTTATTCATTTTTCTAACATAATTCTTGTGAGTGGACCCTACGACTTCATCTGGACTTATCACTTATTCATGAGGCCTGTGGCCTCCATTCCTTCATCTCTGTCCTGAGTTGGACATGTTTTCCAGGAATAACAGATGTTCTTCCTCCCTGTCAGAGATCCCTGCAGGTCATGGGTGACTTTTAGTGACAGTTTATTATGGCATTACTTGCTATCCCTCCATTTCATGTGTAAACCAATATACTTGACTATACAAAGATCACATTTAAGAGAATATTGCAGTTTTTAGTTATGGTATGTACTGAGGGATGGGTATGTTTGAACACATGTGGTATTTCTATGATTAGTGGAACAGATGCTGCACAGTGCACAGCAGGGCTCATTAGCGGCACAGTTTGTCTAAGATTACAGGAGTTTTTTAATTAGATCAGGTGTCTTATTCTGTTCCTGTCTTCTGATGCATCATTATGAAGTTTTATGCAAATGCAGCATCACTCTGATTTCAGATGAGTGTGTTGTTGTTGTTGTTCTTATCTCTATTATTATACATGGAATCTCGAATGCTAGAGCTACTTATTACAGACTTGTTCTTTTGGACTGAGGATGGAAATGTGGATTAGTGTGTTAATGAATTGCATGTGAGCACAGACTGGCCATTGAGAGATGAGATGAGATTCCTGTGCTACAGTTTTAGACAAATTTTAAAATTGTCCATCTGTGCTGTTAGATACAGCGCCATCTGTCCTTGTGTTCTCTCCTCTCTTCATCATTTGACGAGGTTAGACTTAGAGCTCAAAACAAAGCTATTGCTTTGGATCACTGCAAAAATTCAGTGGCATGTTATCTGTGAAGTACGATCTTACAAATAGTGAGTAATATGCTTTGAATAAACTAAATACACAACGCAACTAAATTCTTTAGGAATCAGCAGTGAGGTCTAATCATATAATCTCACTTTGAATGTGTTTTAAAAGCACTCATGGATCTATATAAAGTGATGTGTATTGACATAAAGGCTGACGTTAGGACAGGGAGTGCTATTAGGTACTTTTAAAACTATTAACCTGAAGAGGATTGTTGATACAAACTAAAGGTATATTTTTATTGAAGTATAACACATAAATGACGAACCTCAGCATAATTAATCATAACATTTGTTACTATGATATTTCTCTAAGCTTACATTATACTATCATGTAATGTTTCTGATTTATATTTGCTAAATACTTTTATGAGGGCTTATAATGACAAAGTATTATGCATATAGTAAATAATTTGTTTAAAATGTAAATATGGCATGTTTTGCCCATGCCATTTTCACATATAGTTTGAAGGAAATCCATAAATGCTTAAAATTTATTCTGCGCACTTTTTAGTGTAACCAGAGTTTTTTCAAAATAAATACTAGTGATTGAAATAAGTGCAAAAAAAGACACATTTCAGTTTATTTAATTAGTTTTGAAACCATTTCCAGTTGAAAATGTCAACATTTCACCATGTGAAGTGTTTTCTGAGGCTACCATATGTATGGTCACCTGAGTAGCTTGGTGTACGGAAAGATCTGAGATTCCCTGAGAGTTAATAAGGTTAAAGAATTGATTTCCCTCTCAAACTTTAGTGAAGCAAGAGCGATTCATCTGACTCTTTCCTGTGCAAATTGATGCACATAATCTCTCATCCATTCAAGAGGCAAAACGATAACCTACAAAACGTGCAACTTTAGAAAAATGAGAAGGATGGATGAGAAGCATAATACAACATCAATATTGGTTTAGATCACTTTTGAACACGTTCAGACTGTGATCTGGGGCCTTATATTCACCATGCTTAAAGTGTTTCCATGTCTAAAATGACTCACAGCTCAGAATATGACCCAGGAGTTCCATTACTACTTAATGTTACTTTCAGTGATGAGTAAGATCGACAGGTATGAATTAAATTCCTTCCACATTTTATGACAGCATCATGTAATTGAGCGGCTGTGCTGGTGTTCTCAGGTTAGCTCTGCAGGTAGACAGTATGCGTATAGACATTTTATACTCATAATCGGGAGTATACTACTCATGATTATGAATTTTGGTTGGGAAAAAAGGACATTATTAATGACTACTATATAGTGATTTTTAGAGTATCCCACTAATATGTAGTCAAGAGTCAACTTAAACAAACTATGTACACCAATTTCTCAAAGAACTGGAGTCCAGAGTTTCCTGATACATGACAGTTTTCCTTTCAAGGAAAGTTTCAAGTACAACAATTTTAAGAAGGTAAAGGGTCTATCCATCCATTTTTCCATTTTTCAACAGGTAAAGACGTATTTATTTAAGGGCAGGCAGACAAATCCTATATCTACTATAATACTCCACGAGGTGTACAGGGACGTGAGCGGTATATATCCCCAATATAATCAGCCGTATAGAACCATTTATGCACTTTTGTCAATGCACTTTTTAATGCACTTTTTAGTTGTAGGCTACAGAGTGTTCCATTCTTTTAGCAGTCAGTTATAGACCTAACATCGGCTATTCAAATGGGGCTCAAAGATGACCACGTCAAAATATTTTTATTTTCATCATTTATTTATTTAAAGTTATATTGTGTCTTGTTGGTAGCCTGTGCCTGCTAGAATGAAAAAAAAATGTTCAGTATTAAATAAATATTTTGAAATGATAGTTTTTGTAATTGTTTTTTTCTTTGAAAAGCAAGACTAAATAGTAATAAGTACATTTTGTCTATTTAATTTATGCAATGGTGAAAAAATGCCAAAATAAATGGAAAAAACGTGAAAAAACATGTTCGGTTTTAGGCCTTCGGCTTTTGGCCAAGTTTTTTATTATATTCGGCTTCGGCCAAGAATTTTCATTTTGGTGCATCCCTAGTGCCAACCCATTGCATTGTAGAATCACAAACACATTCACACAGTATGGACAATTTGGAAATACCAATCAATCTACAATGCATGTCTTTGCACGGGGGGAGGAAACTGGAGTGCGCAGAGGAAACCCCCGAAGTACAGGGAGAATGCAGACATTAGATAGGCATGTAATATACCCCTTCAATGCTTATGTGCTTTATAGATCTAAGTTCAGGGTAGGTTCTGAATATTCTAAACTGATTTTAATGTGTTGTACAAAATTCACAATCACTGCCGTCATCTTAAGCCTAACACACGTTTAACTCATCAACTCCATAGGGATTTTTATTTATTTTTTTTTTTGGCAACTAATCATTTCACTCCTCTGGAATTATTTCTACTTAAAGGTAAGGGCTGTCTAATATATACATGGGTAAGCACCATCTGTCTGATTGGTTGTTTTCCTGGCATCTTAGCATAAAATGCCCATAAGTAGCTCATAGAGCCCAACCCATACCACCACCACCCCCCCACACACACACCCATTGTAGAACTTAATACTAATAACAACACTATTACTAATACTATTGATATTTTAGACTAGCTGCCTGTTTACTTGTATTGATAGCATTTAATAGAGGGTTACATATACTATATAACCATGGTTCTAGCAATCTGTGCTGAAGACCACCAGGGCCGTTTCCTTTGATAATAGTGGAGTAAACCTGTTTGCTCATTTTATAGCAAAGTCATCACCACATGACCATGAGCTCACATGAGCAGCCAGTAAAAGAGCCCCAGTATGTCATGCTCTTCTTCTGGCTATTCTTGTGAACTTCATTCTCCCCTGTGGCCTGGCAGTCCTTCACTCAGTGGTAGAATCAGTGTTAGAATTTGTAACTTTTTATTTGAATACCTTCTGTTTGGACTGCCACTCCTTAAAAGTGGCGATACCATACTTTACTGAGAATAAGACTTGTTCAGTGTGTTGATGTTCATATTGAGGATTAAAATCTATTAAGGGTGAGAATCACTCAAACTCAGCACAACACACATGGGCAGTGATAAAACGTTATACAATCCACCTTCTTAGTGTTGCCCAGGAGGTAGCAATAGTACATGTCAAATGGCAATCAGTGGAAGAAGGTGCCTCTTGACCTGCATTCAAGTATGCTTGCACAGTCATTTCCTTTACCCAGTTGGATAATGTGACTTCAGAAAACAGATCCACTTTATGGTGCTCCACACTTTCACCCACCAGCTGACATGCAAGTCCACATAGTGCTTGAGGGCCATATTGGACACAAAGCCATCTTAGGCATATTCTCACCTGCAAGGGTAGAATGATTGATCCGTTTATTGATACAATGCAGCCTCAATATATTTGGTAGGAATGCTGAGTTTGGCCATAGTGTGACATGTTTGATTTGCAGTCCCCAATGCAGACACTATGTGCAGACTGATGAGATATGCAATATTCCTACTCTTCTGGCCATAGAGAATTAATGCATTGAAAAGACACTTTATAGTTGCTTTATATCTTTCACTGGTTTCATTAGTAGTTGCACATGTTATATGGTCTAATGAATGCACTGCAGTGTCATTCATAATACTGACAGTGGTGCAAAGGCTGTAGATTTGGCCAGTTGGGCACCAACTCATACTGACCCTGTACTCCCTGTGAATGACATTAGGCAGTGAGTGGTCTGCATTTTCATAAACAGAGAGGCTGAAGGGCAGGAAATACAATTGGAAAGCCTGCCCTTGTAAGGCAACCCATAAAATGCTTCAATGTTCTGGGGCAATGAGAACATGAAAATAAGCATTGTGCAGATCCACAGATGTGAAACAGTCCTGTGGCTGTAGGGCTTGAAATAGATCTGTCACACTTAGCATACTAATCAGATGAACCAATATGACCATTTCATATCGGGAGGAATTGGACATAAAACATCTTTCTTCTTGTAGCCGCCATAGCTATCTGATGAGCAGAGAATATAAAGAACTAGACTAGAAAGATTATTATGTTGAATATGCCACCCGAAGCCTCACACCCCGAGAACTCACAATAAGCCACAGGTTTCTACCCAATCCAAAGCATACAGGTTTGTTATCAGATATAGATGGTCAGACGTGTGGGTTCCCATAAAAAAACAATAGACTTTTACTGACAATTAAAAACACTTTAATTTCATTTAATCAAGTGAAAAGACCCAACCCAAAAGAAAGTATGACCACTGAAACAAAATAAATTGCGCAAGAAAAACTGCACACAACAAACCAAAAAAACCAAAAAGAAGAAAAGCACTAAATCAGAATTTACAATAGACACAAAGATTCAAGAATATAGACGTTATTAACAAACATGCAGTTCAAAAGAAAATAACATTCAAGAAAAAGACAAAAAAAACTAAAATAATTCACCTGAGACTGAAGAGTTGCATTTGCATTTATTCATTTAACAGATGCTTTTATCCAAAGCGACTTACAAATGAGAGCACACTCCCACACCAATGGTAGCAGAGCTGCCATGCAAGGTGCTAGCTTGCCATCGGGGTCAACTTAGGGTTCAGTGTCTTGCCCAAGGACACTTCAGCATGGGATCACCCGGGCCGGGATTTGAACCACCCACAATACGATTATTATATTAGTGGAAAACACGCTCTACCGACTGAGCCACAGCTGCCCTAGAGTTCATTCACAGGACTCTTTTCTGGCCTTCAATGGAACACTTATCAAAACAAACCAACAAACTCAAATGAAAACTCATTCGCAGCAGCAATGACACAGTAAGTGATCAATAAATCAAAATAACCCCTCTAATACACATACAAGAATGTACAGGGCTGAGGGACACGTACAAGAGGCCCTCTGTCAGGAGGTGTCCAAGAAAACACACGCTCATTTGCAACCTCACTACACACCACTTAGTGATTGGGCACCCCAACACCACAGTACCAGGACACCCACCTCAGTGACCCTCAGCTCCTGTATATAAAACAATGTATTAGTAACACACACCAATACACTTACAACACAAAATATACACATTTAAATCTACACAATACAGAATAATCAAAAGCCTAGCCTTTGTTGCACATAGAAAAAATATCAACATAAATAAGCAAAACTAATCCCACTCTAATACATTACCCAACCGCCCAAAGGTCGGCCACGTAAACGGAGATTATCCAAATCCCTCAAACCAATTTGGATGAAGGAAGAAGGCATCAATAATTAAATATGCAGCAGAGCACTAAATGTTTGGAAAGACGGAGAGAACTCACATCGCTCCCTTCTCCATGATGCGGTGGGGATTAGAAACAAACAAAATACACCAGACAGGAAAAGCTAAATGTAATGAGGCAAAGGGGGTGCTGTTTAAACTACTCTTGACTACACCACTCCACTTTTATGTGGGTAGGCGATCCAAGATCACCCGAGGACTTCCCGCATGGCTATTCAATTCAATGAATATACCTAAGGTAAAATTACCTAAGGTAAACAAAACATTACTTTTATTAAATACATGGAATCTGGTCTCTTTTGATTTCACTCAAAAGCTGACCAGAGTTGCTCATAAACGATGGCAGTACATGTAACTATAGGGGGTAACATAACACTTCAAAAGAAAACACCACAGAAAATAAAAAAAATTAAATACATACACTAATGGATGAAAAGACTCACCACTTCCAGACCCCAGTTAGAGATGAGAGTGAATATCCCCCCTTTTAGTTACACTATGCAAACCAACGTATACTGTGAACGATGCATGACCTTATTAGGGCCAACTTTTCCCGGTGTTCTGATTTTATACAACGTCCCCACTTCATCATTGCAAGTAACGATTTCAAAGGCAGTACAACTCCAGATATCCTGGATTCTGTGGCAGCCATGAAAGTAATTTTAACAATATTCTAAAGTGCCAGGAGGGAGTATGGATATTGACTCAGGGAAGCAAGCCCAACGGTGCTCAGCTGCAGTCTCCAAGTGCCTTTGGGCACTGGTATAAACTGACACCAAATACTCTTGATGCTGACAACCCAATCTGAGGGAGTACACTCTTCTTCAGCCTCATTACTATGGTCAACAGATGGTCAACAGGCAATTTAGGATTCTGCCCAAAAATCAGCTCATAAGGAGAGTGTTGAGTCGTGCACTGTTGGATCATATGCAAAGAGGAGCTGTGGCAGCAAATGCGACAGTGTTTGTTTCTGTTTAGATGGCCAGGTACGAAGAAAAAAATCAGGCAATGTCTGTTTAAATCGTTTGCATCCTAAGGATGATAAGGGGTCATTCTACTTTTAGTAACACCATACATACGAAACTACATCCCTGGTCAGAGTGAATCCTTTTTGGCACCCCATACACCTAAAACCATTTCTCAGTCTTAATTTAACTGATGTAGTCGCCATCCAATGGGAAATGTTTTAGCAGTAGAGCATTTCATTTCCAGATGCTGTGCTTCACAGACTTGTTGCACAAGACAGTGTAGTGTTGAGTGCTGCTGTTGAAGGCCTACCTCACAGGATAGACAAGGGCCACTTAGCTACCTATCTTTGTTGTTCTGCTGCCTTGGGTTAGTGTGAGGCAGGCCGGTCCCTTATTGGAACATGGAACAGGGTTGTGACGGCCCAGAAGTGCCACATGAATGGTCCATTTGTCCAGGCTGGCTTCAGGATTTTGAAACCTGAGCTCTCATATACAGGGCTTCTTTGGCGTCAGGTACAAAGAATGACCCTAGCATAAAAAGAGATTTCTCAGAGTCAGTTTTATCAGACAGAAGGGATAGTGTTAACCAAAATTGGTAAAATTAGAGGAGAGTCTAACAAATCTCTAAGTTAACTAACTTAACTCATATCTTGGCCAAGGTGTTCTATCTCCAGGAGTAAAGAGTCAATCAACTCGCCTATAGAGGAGCTTCTGAAGATTGGAGAGCTCTGATGCTAGCAGTAAAACAGATCATGTATTGCTGGCACATCATGCACAGGATGCAATAATGTCCTCACCAGGGAGTCATCAATGAGTCTGTACTCAGTACTTGTGCAGCACACATCTCACATACTCTCAGGAAATAACAGTGCCAAAACATGAAATATGCAAAGCAGTATATACTACCCTAGAGGACTGTAGGAAAACATCATGCTGGGATATGAATTTGCAGAAACAGCACTGACTGTGTGACAGCAACCATGCACCTTCCCCAGACTACTACAATAAACACTGAGAGCTAAATGGTGAAGGAAATTTTGGAAAATGAAAATGGATGTCTTCTTGGCTGAAAACCTTTGCTTATATAACCTTATATAAGAGTACACCTGATCTTTTCTCTTTAATGATTATTTATATACAGTAGTATAAGCACTGACCTTCTAAACTAACAAAGTCCATATCGTGTATTCATAGATAAATTAAATAGAATTGATGCACATACTGTACCTAATGGTGATTGATAAACTGTCCAAGGTCCCATTAAACATCACCGGTATCCATGGAGACCAGCTGAACGATCTGGGCCCATGATATAATGTGGTGTATAATCAGATTCAGAAATAATAATCGCTTCTTTTAATAAACGGCATAAATTTGTGGAGCAGAGGGTCACATTTTAACCTTCTTGTGTGTCATTCAAGCCATAACGGCAGCAGTGTCTTCATTTTAACTAATGCATGCTGTCAGGAAGTCTGAGAGAAAACGTAACAGGCATTAGCATGATCACTGTCTGTATTGACTCTGTAAGCACCATTTAACTGTCATTGCAGAGGTTAAATGCATTATGCTGAGAGTCAAAATAGCAGTCATTCCTGACCTCCCTGTGCGATGAGAAAAAGTGTTCGGATAACAAAACCGAATCCAGGTCCTATCCAAAGGCTTACCTTCATGCAGAGACTAAGCACACATTTTAATCTACTCATTTGCAAATTCAAAAATAAAGATCGTGACTTAAATATTTTATTTTGTTTACTCTGGTGCCCAATTCAATAGAGTGCTGCAAGAATGATGTACTTTTTGTAGTCCAACCTGGAAGTTAGCATCACTGCGGTTCCCTCGACAAAAAGACAATAGTATTTTTCCTAATGGCCTTCCATTATTGCAGAAAATAAGCTCTGTGACCAACAAAAGTTTATGATTCTTACACATTTTGTTCATCAAGATAATTTTCACTAATGAACACAACTTTTATGAACTTCAGAAGCATAAATACAATCACCAGAAGTAAAAAAAAAAAATAAGCTAAGGGTAGGCGATACACAATCTACTCCTGATAGAATTCGAAAAAAAAAAAAAAAAAAAAAAAACTATAAACTGATAAACCTACAAGTTGGACAGTTTGAGTTGGAATAATTTGCAAGAGTAGTATATAAGTGTAAACCTATTTACTATATAAATATGGACACTTTTTTTACTTTCTTCAATATAGTTATGATTTTCCTCTTCCACCTGTCAGATATGTTTTATTATTATTATTATTATTATTATTATTATTATTATTATTATTATTATTATTATTATTATTATTATTATTAAATGCTACAGATCAATTTCTGTGTCAGTCAATAAATTAATTTCAATGTATTGTTATTTATTAACGTTTACTTGCTGGTAGACTATTTAGAGATTGTATACAGTGGTGTGAAAAAGTGTTTGCCCCCTTCCTCATTTCCTGTTCCTTTGCATGTTTGTCACACTTAAGTGTTTCGGAACATCAAACCAATTTAAACAATAGTCAAGGACAACACAAGTAAACACAAAATGCAATTTGTAAATGAAGGTGTACACCTTCATTTACAAATTGCATTTTGTGTTTACTTGTGTTGTCCTTGACTATTGTTTAAATTGGTTTGATGTTCCGAAACACTTAAGTGTGACAAACATGCAAAGGAACAGGAAATGAGGAAGGGGGCAAACACTTTTTCACACCACTGTATTTCCATTGATGTGATATCTTGTTCGAAACAATATTCTAATGTGGGCTTTGACTTTAACACTTCAACAATAACGTACAGTAAAATACATCGTGTTTGGATAGACCGATTGTTACCGACGCTGATGTTGCTGTAATCCTTGCTTTCAAGTCCAGAGAATAAATAATTAAATGCATCATGGCTTGGCAAATTAAGTAGAAACCCATCTCATAGGTCTACTGGATTCAGATTTATTGGTAAACACATTTGCAGAATGCAATGTCAGGTCCGTGTTTGTTCCATTTAATATTTTGTCACCATAAAGCGATGAATGAAATAGATGAAAGCAAGAATTGCACACACACACACACACACACACACACACACACACACACACAGTCCACTGATTAATCGTGTTAATTGCAAATGATTAGTGTGGGTGTAAAGTGATAACTGCTCTCTTTAGGCCCTCTCATGCCAGCTCTCTCACTCTCTCTCTCTCTCTCTCTCTCTCTCTCTCTCTCTCTCCAGTGATGGTTTCTCCTTTTATCACTCTTCTGCCATGCTGTGGAACTTGTCCTAGTCCTGTGATTCTTTCTCTTTATCTCTTTAAAAGTTTAATACATTAGCTTATGCACAAATCCATGTATTGTTCCCCTCAGTGACAGCAGGCCGCAATGCATTATATCATGATGTCTCATCGGTGGCATAATAAGACTGATGTAGGACAAATATTTACATGCACACTTAGAGGCAAGATTTCTATCTTACAGTATTCTTTTTAATTGAATGTTTCTTGGTTTTTTGACAGTAATTACAATATACAATGTAACACAAATTAAATGCTCAAGTTTAAATGAATCTCACACAGAAAGAAAATAAATAAATAAATAAATTCCACCCTCCCAGTCAGGGTAGTGCACATACTAAACAGTAGCATAATGTTTGAAATGGAATTACTACATTTTCCAGGTAATGTCTGTCTGACCAAGCTTTGAAGTTTCTTTAGTTGAATCTGCTCATGTGGCAAAGAAAGGAGACTGGATATGTCTAAAAGTATCTACATTCGCTTTTAGTGAAGTGTCTATTCTTTCAAATGAAGGCTTATCCTTAATCCAATTAAGTAAAAATCTTTGCCAATGAAAACAACTTCTGTGCAAGCTTTATGTCACCTGGTGCAAGTGTCAAATTATTATGTATCAATCCTAGGATAACAAACCATGGGTCCTTACATGCAGAATAACCAAGTATGGTTAATAATTTCCATTGCACCTTTGTGAGGTTGACGTACAAGACCGTTTTCTAGCTTGTTTTAAGTGTTGTTAAATGTCCTGGGTTCCTGTTACATAAACATAAAAATTGTTTTCACATTGTTGCAAACCAAAAAATACTAAATGAACAGTTGTGTCGTCTGCTTTTGTGTCATTTGAACTCCAAAGGACAATGTGTGCACAGTCAGTCTACATTTAGTTTTTCCTCACCTTGTTCAAGTTCATTACACCAGTGACAGTGACATGATCTGAAAAATCACAAATGGAGGTCATATCAAGGTGACATGCCATCAACTGATAAGACTGTCACTGAATCTACAGTACAGTATGTTCTAGAAAGAAATCATCTCCAGCCTCGCTTCTATACTATTCTGTGTATGTTTCTTACAACCATTGGTGGTGTTATTGCACTTGGTTCCACAAAAATCCAAAATAATTTGCTTTAAGACTTTTGTTCACAGCAAATAATCTGATGTGAGTGCCAAAAATGAAACTTTATATTGATGTTGTTTTATATTTGAAAGACTTTTTAGGATTTAGCCCTACTAGCCCTTCATATTGCGTCACATGATAGTGTCATAGAGCCCATATTAGTTTGCTATCTATAACAAGACAGACCTTCTATTTCAATGGGATAGGATGTTGTTATCCCACTAGTCATTCTCCAACAGTTACGCATTGTGAACGGAGAGTCCAAACAAAAGACAAGCAGAAACCCTACAGAAATAAACAGAAGCGCTGGTTCTCATAATTCAGTGCTTCTTTCAGGCCAGCTCATCCTGTGTTGGCTCTAAATGAGCTTTTCAGCGGTTTGGCTGTGATAAAGCCCATTGTGATGGGGAGTTATTGGCTGGCACTGTCCTGCCTTGATAGTAAATCAGCTGCTTCTTTCTCAGCTCCATTCATTAAAAGTCTATTATCTCCCAGTGCAGAGCTCCACAATCACAACTGCCCACCGTGCCTACAGAGCCCTGAGAGAGAGAGAGAGAGAGAGAGAGAGAGAGAGAAGAAGTGGATGGAGAGAGAGAGAAAGAGAGAGAGAGAGAGAGAGAGAGAGAGAGAGAGAGAGAGAGAGAAAGTAAAGAATTGCAAGTGGACCAAAAACAAACATAGCTTTAAGCAGACATGGTTGGTGCTTGAACAGTATGGGAGTGTCGATTCAGACTGGGCCAAAAATAAGATTTGTCTCTTAATGTTAGCTCTGAATTTATTGAGTCCCTCCTTCATGCTCTTATTCTCGCGTCATATTATATCAGGATGAGGAAATCAGAAATAGTTACACATTGAAGAAAAAAATTCAATAGTGTGTGTGTGTGTGTGTACAAACAGTTATGTAGTTGTCTTGGGTTCTGACAGTTCTCGCTTCATAAATGCTAATGCTTGTGTGTTCCAGAGTGCTACTTATGGCTGGAAATATCTAAGGTGCTACTGCCCATGAAGTAGTAATGATCCGATAACAATGAGGGGGAAAAAAAGGTTTAATTGAAATACTGACACAGGTGAAAATCTCCGGGCAAATAATGGAAAAACAGGAACTACGTCACAGAAAGCCATCAGAGCTGCCCTTCAGCCATCAGCCTTGGCAGGGGGCATCGGCTTCCTGAGCCTGTGCAGCATGGCTCCTCGCCAAGATGTTTCTGTCAGGCCGACTCCACAGCCAGCCACAACAACAGCTCCTAGCTGAGGTGAGGAGCCGCAATGCGCAGCCTGATACCCCAGCCGACCTGGTGGAAACGACTTGATGAGAGAGATCAGGTGAGAATAGCCAAAGGTTAATTGAACAAAAAAAAACCTCCTGAAATGTGTTGTTTGCAAAAGTATTCACTCTCCTGGGTCGATACGTGCTAGATTTGGCTAGATCCTGATATTTTTGTGCATTCTTCTATTGATCAAGTTTGGATCGGTTGATGAACAACACTTCAAAACAAACAAAAATAACCCCAAATACATATTTTATGCACTCTGTTCTTTCTCCTACAGGGAATTGGAGTTTCACTGGATGTATGGTATTTCTGTTTGGTCTGAATTCTGCTTTGGCTGAAAAAGAAAAGAAAGGTAGTTTTCAGGTGCTTCGTGGATAGCCATAGAGTCAAAACTCTTAAATGCTATGGCTAAAGCGGATATATCGCCACCTCTGTGTGATAACTAACTAAATTCTAGGAGCCACCCTTCGAATTATAATCTGTTCTAGCAGTCTGTAATCGAATAGTTTTCATTTTTGCAAAGTCACTGCAGACAATGTTAATGTTCTAAGTAGGCAGAGCGATATAATGAAAATCAGGCTGTTGTAGACAGTTGATGTAGAGAGTTTGAAAACAGTTCTGGCTGTCTAGTACATCGTTGTTGAATGACTTATAGTAAGAGTTGTGAAATAAAAGTGAAGTGTTTAAATGCAGCACACACTTTCATGGCTCTCCAGAGAGACTCTGCTCAGCCATTAGACCTCAGCGGTAACACCAGTTTACTCCCAATCTTATTAAAGAAACAGGCCATTTGTAAAACACTAATGATCTCAACAGAGGGTATGGGTGCTGTGTTCATGTCATAAGTTTTATGTCTAATTTCATCATTTCAATCCTTCATTGTTATTGGAAATATTTTCCAGGGCTCATTGAGCTGTTAGAGGGGAGGATTTTATTTATTATATTTTTTTTTTGGTACTATGAAAAAAAGGGAAGGTTCTTGATTAGGTTTATCAAGCTGTTATGAGTTAACTGTGATGAAGTTTTTTTTTTTCTTCGGTTTGCTTCTTAACTGTTCCTAAAATAAGAAAATATTTTGGGTGAAGCTGGTGTTGTAAGAAAGACAACTGATCTCCCATTTGCATGTAGTTATTATTTAATAACTGCAGTCACATTAAAATATTGGTGTAATGAGCTGAATTCAGAGTTTGAATTCTCTCTCTATGTGTGTGTGTGTGTGTGTGTGTGTGTGTGTAGTGAGGATATAATATGGACATTGCGCATTACTATTTATACTATGGACTGAAGCACTATTCAGAGTTACACAGAGAGAGAGAGCAGTATTAAGTCCAGCACCACTGTTTGATGTAACTACAATATGTCAATTCAAGCTTTGGTCTGTGAATATGCTCAAAGAAATGATGGAATGTAATGGGTGGCTGTGGCTCAGTCGGTAGAGCGGGTTGTCCACTAATCCACTAATCATAGGGTTGGTGGTTCAAATCCCGGCCCGGGTGATCCCATGCCGAAGTGTCCTTGGGCAAGACACTGAACCCTAAGTTGCCCCCGATGGCAAGCTAGCACCTTACATGGCAGCTCTGCTACCATTGGTGTGTGAGTGTGCACTTATAAGTCGCTTTGGATAAAAGCGTCTGCTAAATGAATAAATATAAATTTGAGGCCAATATTAAATACATAATAATAATAATATTATTATCACACACAAAAAAGTCCATAATGTAGCTAAAGTAAACAGAATCTTAATCCAAGATATTGTTTATCCAAAGAACTGAATTTTTAGGGATAAAATTATAATTATTAACTTAAAGTGAGCTATACTGTAAATTTATACCAGACAAGTTCCTGGTCAGCATTTTTCTTGAAACCGTGGAAGTATATTCTTTACAAGAGAGCACACTGAAATAATAAAAACATCAGCATTATTTTATTCAGCAACTCCAAATAGCACACGCCGGATAAAAAAGCCTGCATCCCGCGCACACATTAGTTTCATAACTATGATTCATTATCTGCTAGCTGTGTTAAGTTGTGTGCACAATTAGTTGTCAGTAGATGGTATTAAAAAAATATGCAAAATAACATGGTGAGCTGGAGCAAGTGCTATTTTATAAAGTAATGAATAATGACATTGGAGTTCTTATTATTGCATTTTGCAGGCATTAATGTGATAAATACAGCTAGGATTATTCATGCAGCCGTATATTATATTAACACTATACTAAACTCCTTTTATTTCAATGCTTGCCATGTCTGATTTATTTATAATCATACAAAAAATTTATTAGATTTAACAGCAAAGAAGGGGGGCGTTCTGAATACAGCCCATAAACACATTTTTAATCCATGCTATGCTTACTTCAGTTTTAATTGATATTGCTACAGTTCATACATACATGAACATGTAAATGTATATGCACATGCCAGTTCATCAGTACTAAATGGAAATAAAATAGACATAACCATCAGCCTTTCGAAGGCTTTCATTTACCTTTGTTTAATCTTAGTATCTTTTCCATTTGCACTTGGAACCACATTAGATGCGTAATCTAATTGTGTTTACTGCCAATTGGTAAGCATTGGCTGCACCCAACATGGCTTAATTTGCCATTAAATACTTTATTATCATTGATGGGAACATTGCAGCACTTTCGTCAGCAGCTACTTTGAGTTATTAGTCATGTAAAAGTCCAAATCAAATGATTTTTTGAGGAACGAGTTTGCATAACCACCCACACTGTTGTATGTTCGACACATTGTACAATATGACCAGATAAGGCAAAAATATTGGTGTACTTGTGACTTATTTGCTGGGAAATGTAATATGGGATGTTTTTTCTTCATGGTTAGCCTGGAACAAACCCACAGTGGAGTGTGGGCTGCGTGAGATCTGTTTGTATGCAGCTGTTGCCGCTCAGTCTGTGAAAGCATTGATCAGATTGTATAAGAACACATGGAGTGTGTGTGAAACAGGCAGGATGAAAGTATTTAATGTGTTCATGTGTAAATACCGTAAGTGAGACATTTTTCTATAAGCATGTCTGATAAACGGGCTTTTCTGGCCCTTTTGGACTAGAAATAAGATCTATTTTTGTCATATTTGAACTTATTTTTATCCTCCATTCCTCATTTTCCTTTCTCAAGGTATGTTTTGAGATCCGTCCGGCAGTGACGTAAACGCAACTAATGAGAAATAATGCAGAACATAAAGCACCAGTATGACTCCACACCTACGCCTGATTCAATCAAAACACAAACAAATAAAGCTTTTCTTTCTCTATTCTCCTCTCTCTCTCTCTCTCTCTCTCTCTCTCTCTCTCGCTCTCTCCATCTCTCTTGCTCTCTCCCTCTCTCTCTTTCCCTCTCGCTCTCTCTCTCCCTCTCGCTCTCTCTCTCCCTCTCGCTCTCTCTCTCTCTCCCTCTCGCTCTCTCTCACCCTCTCGCTCTCTCTCTTGTTCTCGCTCTCTCTCTCCCTCTCGCTCTCTCTCTCGCTCTCTCTCTTTGTTCTCTTCCCTTCAGCAGTTTATAGATTTTTTATTGATTTTTTTCATAATTTTAAATACAGAATATACCAAATAAGATCTGCTCAAAAAGAAATAGAGTTAGATAACATATCTGTATAGAAGGCCATGTATGTAAGGAATAAAACCCTTGAGGGAGTGTGGTTACAGGGAAATAATCAACACTGGGGTGGGGTTGGGGTTGAGTTAGTGTTAACACCCCCATCATGATTATTTTACTGTAATAGCACTATAATAGCAATACATGTTACTCTTATACCACAGCATTTTGTTTTCCAATAATTGTGAGTAACCAAAGTGGTGAGAAAAAAATCTGTGTGTGTGTGTGCGGGGGGGGGGGGGGGGGGGGCTTCAAGGAATCAATATTTGTTCAGTGAATCGTTTCAGGTTAAGAGTGAGATTCGCTTCTCTGTGTTTCAGTGGATCACTTGAGTGTGTTCCAGGGAGTACGGTTTAGACTTATACAGTCAGCTGGAGATTTCCTGATTTCCAGCATTTCAGTGACTTGAAAATAATTCTAAACATATAAGCCATATAAGGCTACTGTAAAATAACACTACTCAAGCTGTTTATCGTCTGCCTTAGACGGCATCATGATCAGGCTGCACATGTAGGCACGCCATGCAACTAAAAAAATTGCTGGCTGAATCTGAAGTGACTCAAGTGTCTTCATGATCTCTAAAAAACAGATCGAACTCTTTCCACATCATATCAGAAATGCTCAGAAATGAGGAGCATTGGGTGTGAAAATTTCTAAAAAAAAAAAATTGGGAATGTATAAAAGTTATGACCTGCCTTTGGAGATCATTTCTGGAGTTTTGCTGTCACTTTGATCAGCTGATGACACCTGGACTATATATAATAATACAGAATGCAGAACATACTGTAGTTGTACACCATTTCCAAAAGTTGTATGCAACAAATGCATATCAGCTGGAGGAAATTACCTTAAATGGAGTGACAGAATAATGGTGTACAGGTGTATATGCATTATTCTTCAAAATAAATTAGGCCTATTTTGAATCAGACTTCATAAAATATTCATCAAAAGCATAAAAAAGCATTAAAACAATGTTTTTGGAAATAGATACACACTACCACTTTGCCTGATTGAGCATTCCACTGATAGCAGGTGTGTGTGCAGTGAAGTGGGAGTGAAAATAAGAGATGACTGGAACGAGACAGAGACTAATGCCATGTTTTTTTTTTTGTTTCAGATTTACCAAAAAAAAGGTGATTTTCATTTCTTTCTCTCTATTACTGTATGTTCAAAATACACTGTAAAACCGGATATATTCATTTAACTCAAATAATTTGAGGAAACTAATTACCTCAAAATTGTTACGTTGATAAATCAATTTATTTAAACTAAATACACTTAAATATAACAAAAAATGAAATCAAACTTGTTATATTTAAGTGTATTTGGTGTAAAAAAAAAAAATTATCAACTTAACAATTTTGAAGTAATTAGTTCCCTCAAATTATTTGAGTTAAATGAACTTATCCGGTTTTTACAGTGTGGTCCTTAACTGGGGATTATATAAACTAGTCAACTGATCTAGTCACTAGTCACCACTGTGGGGATGCCCACTAGCCAATTCAGTGTAAAAACACTGAGTCAGATGGTTAAAAAATGAGGCTGAATGCACTTTATTAGACTGAAAATGTTTTAGACTTGAAGAAGTCCATTCTGGAGTTAAGTGCACATTCTGTAAGACTATGCAGTAAGTCTTTTTAAAAAAATTTTGCTTTAAAGGATTAAACCAGGTCTTTATTTGAACTGTGCAAAAAGTTGACTAGTAAAACTTAAGTTATTCAGCCACTACCCTGAACATCATCTGACATATAGATATGATATGAACCAAACACATACTTTATATATATTTACATTTATTCATTTAGCAGACGCTTTTATCCAAAGCGACTTACAAATGAGAGCACACTCACACACCAATGGTAGCAGAGCTTTCATGCAAGGTGCTAGCTTGCCATCGGGGGCAACTTAGGGTTCAGTGTCTTGCCCAAGGACATTCAGCATAGGATCACCCGGGCCGGGATTCGAAACACCAACCCTACGATTAGTGGACAACCCGCTCTACCGACTGAGCCACAGCCGCCGATATATATCAAATTATATATATCAAATTATATATGTAAAATTATAACATTATTTTTTACCTAAAAGTAAAACTGTTATTATTTCTTAACTGAACTGAACTGAACGTAAGGGTTTCATCCGAGTACCATGGATGGCTTAACACCTTCTCTCCTTACTCTTATAACATTAGCTTGATCCTTTTGCGTGGTGGTGTTGCCTTGGAATTACTGCATAATAATCATCAGAGTTAGGAAATGTAATGGACAAAAGCATTCCATCACTGTAAATTCCACCTGAGAAGCATCAGTTACTCCATTAGGAAAAAAAAAATAAAACACACACACACACAAGAGCGAACTGTAGAAAACTTTGTACTTGCTGCTAGTGATACGCTAGCATCATCCCAGCTTCATGTCTCTCGCTCACAGTGTCGATGGATTGTAATTAGCACTTTGAAACATAATCAAGGCACGGTAAGCAACCCTGCTGCTTTAATGATGTCTGTACTTCGGCACGTTACAAAGCAGCTGATCCAGGCAGAGCATTTGGAGTATTTAAACAGGCACATAAAAAGCATTTCAAGTCAAGTAGATTTGTATTGTCATTGTATTGTCTGAAATATTAGTGATTTATACAACATAGAGGATAATAGAGTAGCTCTGAGCACACAACAAAATAAAGAAAAAGATCAGCACATTTAAACACAAGCACATGCATTTAAGTCAGAAAAAATAGACTGAAGATTGCATTTTTCCCCCTTTGCTGTCAAATGTAGTATCATGAAGCATATACTCAGCAAACAAAAAGAAACGTCCTTTTTCAGGAGATATTATTTTGTAAAATCCAAATAAGCTTTACAGATCTTTATTGGAAAGGGTTTAAACGATGTTTTTCATGCCTGTTCAATGAACTATAAACAATTATTGCACATTTAACTGTGGGACAGTCCTTAAGACATGAACAGTTTACAGGCGGTAGGCGATTTAGGTCACAGTTACAATAACTTAGGACATTAAAGAGACTTACTAATGAGAGCACATTCACACACCAATGGTAGCAGAGCTGCCATGCAAGGTGCTAGCTTGTCATTGGGGGCAACTTAGGGTTCAGTGTCTTGCCCAAGGACACTTCGGCATGGGATCACCCGGGCCGGGATTCGAACCGCCAACCCCACGGTTAGTGGACAACCTGCTCTACCGACTGAGCCACAGCCGCCCTTATATTGACTCCCCATTGTTCAGGGACTCATTATTCCATTTCTGTTCGTCAAACGTCTGTGATACTTGTTTAATTTATGTCTCAGTTGTTGAAATTTTTTTTATGTTAATACAAATATTTATACATTAAGAAATTTGCTGGACATTTGGTATTATTCTGCATCATAAAAAATAGCACTTGATCCAGCAAATCCTATATATATACAGCCCCAGACATTATCATTTTTTTATTCCTTGAACTGAGTAATATAGTAGTTCTAATGAGTAATGTAACTAATTTATACTGTTATTAAGGACGATTGCTTTTATTTTCACCTCAGTCATGATTTTTTTAAATAATAGAACTGTGAGAAAACTGAGCAGTGCTGTTACCCTGATCATCCTAGTGAATTCACCACAAATGTTCAATGGTCATATCTGTCTCTGATTGCTTTTAAACGTAATTTGAATGATTGCATTACAATTCGTCTATGGAC
>JAFFST010023398.1:2038-14798 GCA_022414735.1 Noturus placidus | reverse complement strand
AGTAGTTAAAACCCAGCATACATCTCTGGCTTTCTCCCAGTTATTCAATTGAAAATGAGCTATTGTGTTCTTGTAATACTCGGGACACAGCTCTCAGGCTCTGCTTGTCAAGAGCTTAGCACACGCTGAGAGACTAACAGCACCAACAGTGATCTAGTCAGTCCTGATATTTATAGGACTTATCATTAGTACTGACAGGAGGTGATCCGTTGGTAAAAAGTGGATGGATGGATGGATGGATGGATGTAACTAGCAATAATGCATAATGAAAAACCTCTCACTTCCTGCTGCAGCCTTTTAGCGCATAAGTTTTGCCTTGTATTTAACAGGTTTCTGTCAAGACTTTCATGTATATCACAAAGTTTCTTCCCTTGTCATTTAACAAGACAGAACATACATATGTGAGGTGGCCAGTGTCAGTTGTCATTGTAGATAAATCATGAAAAACAGATAAAAAGTTATGACTAATCAGGGTTTTTCCTGACACTGCGTTTTTTCTGCAAATAAGATACTTTAGCAATGAAATTACTCAAATCTTCGTTACTCAGTGACACAGTGCACTATACACTCACCGTCCACTTTAATAGGAACACCTGTACACTTTAAAGCCTTGCAACGCATAAAACCTTGCATATACAGATCAAGACCTTCAGGTCATGTTTACAACAAACATAAGAATGGGGGGGGGGGGTGATCTTATTGACTTTGACTGTAGCATGGGTGTTGGTTTGAGTATTTCAGATACTGCTGATATCCTCGGATTTTTTTTGACAGTCTCTAGAGTTTGGTGCAACACTCCAACAAACAAACAAACAAAAAAACATCATGTGAGCGACAGTTCTAGCATCATAAATGTTTTGTTGAAGAGAGCTGGTAGAAGAACGGCCATGAAAAGTGAAAAAATTGGTCATTTGACCTAGAGTGAACATAATGTCTAGCCAGTGCTATAAGCCAGTGCTATAAGTCCACATGTGTATCATCTAAATAGAACACAAGTGTGAAAATCAGATTTCTGTTTCACTTTGGGCCTGTCATGTTCTCCTTGCCCCACCACAGAGATGAATAATGTGAAGATATAATCAGATTAACGGATGGTGGAGTCGCATCAGTAGATTTATGGTCTCTGTTTGTTCAGATTGGATTTCAAATTGTCCTAGGTCATAAATTTCCCATGCTTTCTAGAAGCTTGTTAACCAACTGTAAACAAAGAGTAAATCATTAGCTTCTGGGCTAATCTATGTGAAATGAAAGACATTATTTCGGCTGTTATCACAAAGTGTGTTTGTCTTCAGTCGAGTAATTCTTACTGAATAGTCTCTAACATCCAGAGTCTTCAATTACTGTATGAGTACTGCTACACCACGCAGCTGGTTTTAGGAGTGTTTTCTGTAGGGTTTTTGTTGTTTAATTGTGTTAAAATGCCATCAGTGCTCACTCATCCTCCTGAGCTGTGGTGTGTATATACAGCCCAAAACTCCCTCTAGTGGTAAGAGGATGTAACTGCTTCACCATGAGCTTCTGTTGAAAACCAATGATATTGTTCCTAATCTATATTTTTATATTCTAGGTCTGAACGTATGTTGTGCTATGCAAACAAAGACTATGTCATAAATTATTCATAATCATGTAATCTGTAGCAACAAATTAAAAATAGCTTCTAAATCCTCTAAATGTCGTCATCTTTGAATATATCAGTAAAAACGTGTAAATCCATAAAGATTTTTTTTGGGGGGGGGGGGTGCATTAAGAGGTCTACAGGGACTTCTTATTTCTCAATCACTTTGCAAAGATTCAAGTTTATATTAAATAATATACCTAAATAAAGCAAATATTCATTTAATTAATACATAGTAATATAACAGACGCTGATATTTTTTTTGATAAAATATTATTTCAATTAAAATGTCATTTATAAATGCTTAACCTGTATGCTTTATTTATCAATAGATCATTAATTTAGTATTACACATATTTCCGCATCCTAGTGCTTCTACTCCCATTCACTTGTCTCAGAGCTTGAGGATGGATTACACCGGTCAAGAGTTAATGGTAAGTCACATAGCCAACATTTCTCTCACACCTGTTTAGAGTAACTACAGAATATTTCTTTATCCTGGTCCTAGTCCCGCTTCGCCTACCAGCAAACTCCCGTATCTCTCTCATCACCTGTTCTGTTAGCATAATAAACAACCAGTCATTTAACAGATGTGGTATGCTAGTCTGCACTAATCAGTGTGTGAGTGATTGACATGCAGGACGAGATGTGTGTATGTGTGATAGTGAACTATATGTCTTATGGAAAGCTCGAGAGGCCCCCGGGTTCTGACTGAGAGGAAAGCAATAGTGCTGTTGTAATTTATGTTGATTAGACTTTCTTCATTCAGTGACTGCTGAGATTCATGTCTCTGTCTCTTCAGACTGGGACCTGAGGACAGTTCCAGATTTGTTCAGAAGATGATTGACAAAAAAAAGACACGCATCCAGGATCACATCCAGCCAACAGAGCTGTCCTGAAGGCTTGGTATTGTTACTCAGCCATACCAAGCGATAATGATGTCTGAACAGACAATCATATTGTGTTCTTTTTCATCAGTTCCTGTGCCCTGAGGCACAAACTGATCTATTAAGAAAACATTCCAATCAGGAGTAATCACACAAGCATCAAGTCAAATTCAATTAAATAGTTAAGTAAGGAATAAAACACCTGGGGCCATGCTGTTTTAGCAACTTTTACCAACTATCGAGCTGACATCTGATACTTTTTATCCATTTGTAGTTACCTTTAATGTAGCGAAACTTCCGCAAAACAAGTTCCTATTGTCAGTGATGTTTTAGTAGCTATAAACATTCCCTCACAGGCCTCTCTATTTCACTCTCAAAGTTAATTAGGCAAAAAACAAACACAACGGTCTGTCATCTTGGCAAGAAACTGGAAAGCAAGATAAAACTTACAGAGAAACTTACAGGAACTTTGGCTGTGACATGGGAGACTCCTTCCAAAAATGTTAATCAAACATCTCCTCACAGAAAACTTCATCCATAACAATGAATAATTACTTTTTTTATTAAATCAACCAATATATTTAACCAAATATGCGGAGTTTGCATGTTCTCCCCGTGCGTCGGGGGTTTCCTCTGGGTACTCCGGTTTCCTCCCCCAGTCCAAAGACATGCATGTTAGGCTGATTGGCGTGTCTCAAGTGTCCGTAGTGTATGAATGTGTGTGTGTGTGTGTGTGTGTGTGTGTGTGTGTGTGTGTGTATGTGATTGTGCCCTGTGATGGACTGGCACCCTGTCCAGGGTGTACCCTGCCTTGTGCCCGATGCTCCCTGGGATAGGCTCCAGGTTCCCCGTGACCCTGACAAGGAGTAAGCGGTTGAAGATGGATGGATGGATGGATGTCCGTGCTTTCTGTTACTGTTTGAGCTGCTGTTATAGAAAGCTTGCTGTTATAGACAGCTGAAGATTGGAAAGATTTTTTGTCTAATTGGACATGAATCAATGCTGTAGTTGTTCATTCAACGCGGTGGACTTTACTCTGCAGGTAATGCGTTTTCCAATCTTCACCTGTCTAGTTTGGGTGAGTCTGTTGTCTTGTTTTACATCATTCTGTGTAAACTCTAGAACAGTGTTCACCAACCCTGTTCCTGGAGATCGACCTTCCTGAAGACTTTACCTCCAACCATAATAGTGGCCATCTGACCAGAGAGTGTGAAAATCCCAAGAGATCACAGCTTATCTGGGACCAACAATCATGTCATGGTCAACATCACTGAGATCACAATTTTATCCCATTCTGAACATTAACTGAAGCTCTTGATCTGTATCTGTACTGTTTCATGAACTACACCGCTGCCACATCATTGGCTGTTCGGATAATTGCATTAATAAGTAAGTGTACACGTTTTCCCACTTTGATTCTCCAGAAAACAAATTGGCCTCTTTTTCAGTTCCCTACACTTAAACAGGAACTAGGATATACCTGGTAGTTCCCCAAGCAAGCACCAGGTGGCAGTGCTGATTTAGATATAGAACCCCATGCCAGCCGCCACCCTTTTTCTCTTCCACATGAAGATTTGGACTCTTGTTTTTTTTTTGTTTTTTTTTTTTACATGCATGTCACGTTTCCTCATAAAACATGTCCACCAGCACGTCCGCACGCATGTTATGAGCCTGCATGCCAATAAACATGCTATATTTGTCATTGCAGTCTGTGTTATGCATTCTACATATGTATTGTGAGCATGGCATTCTGGCATGATGGATGCTGAAGCTCCTGTCTGTGGAGGACCACTCCTCTTCTCCATGCTGTGTTTATGTCTGCAGTGTGTGTGTGTGTGTGTGTGTGTGTGTGTGTGTGTGTGTGTGTGTGTGTGTAGGCTTTTTAGGATGCAGAACACGTTCGCCTGTTTGGGCAGAGTGGACCCCAGAGGAGCGAGGGACCAGTCTGTCTCCATTTGAAAGCCGAAACGAGTTTGTGGTTTGGTTTGTGAAATTTAACATTTCAAGAATTCATGGCTTTGCTCGCATGTATTCTAGAGGTGTGAGTTTGTCCGATGTGCAGCACATGAACTGTCAGGGGACATGAAGATGTATATGTATATGTGAGACAAAAAAGGGACCGAGAAGGTATGTTGGGAATGTGGAGGTCTTCACATTTAAATTGATGCATTTATTCACCCTGCACAGGAAAGACGAGGAAAGGAAAAAGAGAAGGAAAATGGCGGATGCTGATACGTGGCTGAAATGTTCGAACCACAGTCTCTATGCGCGTGGGAGAAGAGAAAACGTATCACCATGGAAACCCCCATCATGTAGGCTCTCATTTTTTTTCCCTTACCCCCTCCATTTTGCTCTCCTCTTCAGCCCATTTTCTCTCTTGTATTCTTATCATATCCATCTATTTCCTCCCTCGTTCTGTCTTCCACTGAACCCCGGTGTGCGTCTTCACACCTCCATCCACGTCTCTTACGTCTCTGTCCACCATTTTGTCTCTCATTTTGTCTATCATGGAGTAGCGCTCAGCATTCTATTAGGCATTCTATTAGGCATAAGTGTGTTTTGTCATTCCTGGGAAAATCCATGACTCCTACTTTACTCATGAGAAAACTGTACTACCACTAAATCCCCCCCACACACACACACTAACCCCTCCCCCAACTTCCTATCAGCCATTTCACATATTCTCAAATCTATATCTTCATATTACTGATCTTCGTCCTTAATATCAGGATCTGAAAGATTCAGTCTGGTTGTGTCTGTGTCTCTGTTAGCTTCGATTTTCCAAAGTGTTGCAAATGTGTCTAATTATTTTTTTCTTTTTCTCCCTAATTAGTGAAACACACAAAGGATTCCTGTTTTTTTTTGTTTTTTTTTTTTTTAGATTTTTGGATTGAAATCAGGTTTCAGAAGCTCAGCCCACGCTGCTTTTCAAAGAGTGCTTCAGATCATCATTAAACCTCGAATAATACCAAAGATCTTCAGCTAACAAGCACACCGGAGCCTGTTCCAGACGGACAAGCTACACACACGCACACACGCACGCACACACGCACACGCACGCACACGCACGCACGCACACACACACACTCACCCACACACACACACCCACGCGCACGCACACACACACACACACACACGCGCGCACACTCACACATTCACACACACACGCCCACACACACACATGCACATACACACATGCACACTCTCACACACATACTCACACACGCACTCACACACACACACGCACGCACACTCACACACTCACACACACTCGCGCACACACACTCACACACGCACACTCACACACACACTCACACACACATGCACATACACACACACACATGCGCACACACACACGCACGCACACTCACACACATGCACGCACACTCGCACACACACACACTCACACACTCGCACGCACACTCACACATTCACACACACACACATGCACACTCACACACACACGCCCACACACACACACACATGCACATACACACATGCACACTCACACACACACGCCCACATGCACATACACACACACATGCACACGCACAGTCACACACACTCGCACGCACACGCACAGTCACACACACTCGCACGCACACGCACAGTCACACACACTCGCACGCACATGCGCGCACACACACACACACACTCACACACACACACGCCCACACACACACACACATGCCCACACACACATGCACACTCACACACACTCGCACACACATGCATGCACATGCACACACACGCACACTCACAAACACACACATTCACACACTCACACACACACACGCACACATACACACACATGCACATACACACACACACATACACACACACACACATGCACATACACACACACATGCACACTCACACACACACACGCTCGCACACACACACATGCACGCACGGTTGGCTTACTATCCTTTATTTAGAAACAAGACATGTAGGTTGTATAATTTTTTTGTAAATAAATGCTGCAGTTTGTGTAAAAAAATAAATAAATAAATGGGGGGAAGGGTAGGGGGTTTGGTGCAACCAGCCAAATGTCCCCACAAGGTCAAACGTGCCATGTATTCCTATCATCTGTCCCCACCATGATACAAAAACATGTCATCCTCCTTTTGCTGTAAGCCCAAGACTTAAGATTCTTTGCATTGACAGAAAAACCTGTGTGTGTGTGTGTGTGTGTGTGTGTGTGTGTGTGTGTGTGTGTGTGTTTGTGTGTAAATTTAGTGTCCCTCCAAAGACTGCTGAATCCCTGGATGTTGTAGCTCAGGAATGATAATGCAATTTCTCCACAGCACACATGCACACACACACACACACACACACACACACACACACACGTACCAGTCGCTGAGAAACTGGTGAAGTGATGTACAAAGTGCTTTCCTATTAACCCGGCTTATTAAACGGGACGTAGGCGTTCAGACACAGCAGAGTTGAGACACCTCAATTGGAGACAACCCGATGTGTCAAAATGTCAACGCTGCATCATAGCTTTTCATTTGAAGACTATATTTTGAGGAATCTCTGTCCTCACTGTGTGACTTTTTTGTCACAGGGGAAACAAGGAGCTTCTTGCTGATCACTGAAATAGATTCTTAATGATTTTGTTTGAAGGTATTTGTCAGGTCTTTCAATAGCAGAGACTTCTTTCAGCCCATTTGGGGCATTTTATAATACATGAGCCAGTGTTGTTGTTTGTTTTGTTGTTTTTTTTTTTTTTTTTTGTGGGTTACTGGAAATAAAAGTGTGGTTATTATGTTATACAACATTGAAATAATTTGACATGTCCCAGTTTATTTCCTAGAACAGAGGCGAGTGGATGAGTGGAGGGGTCGTTCTTTGGACCAACGTCAATGCTGCAGGCAGTCAAAGCAACGTCCCAATTACCCAAATGGAGAGGCCGGCCTGAGCCAAGTAGGCCCTTTAATTCTCACCAAGAACTCTGTTCAGCTGGCACCCGGCTTCTTGTTTTTCTATGTTGTGGATTGACAGAGAAAATCTTTCAGTTTATTGACTGCTCCTCAGCGCATGATTCAGTGGGGGTGATTATTGCATTCAAACACCAACAGTAACCATAATTGAGCCATTCATATCTGTGTACTTGACTTGGGGTGTCAGTATCAGGGTGGAAGTCAAATTAGTGTATTTGATTCTGTTGATACAGACCAGGGTGGAATGGCCGACAAAACGATGATCATATGACCTCAGCAATGGGGTTTTTGTCCATTAGTTTACATACAGATTTAGACACAAAACCTACCTGGATAGCAGAAATTTTCAGGAAAAAAATGGTGGGGGTGAAGGGATTTATTTATTTATGATAAGGTGGTGCAGAAAACTGTTCACTCTATCATCAGGAGAATCCTGATGATGTCACAGCCAGAAGCCAAGATAGCAAAATTGACTGTGCTCTCTGGGTGGGAAGGATAGCATAGTCTTATCCCCTCTCAATCGTACAGAGACTGCTTATTCCTGACCATATGTTGTGAGCTCATGTATGTAGAGTCGGGGAGACAGCGCTTTCCTCTGAGTGAGTTAGAGAGGCAGTGGTGGCTTGACGGTTAAGTCTCTAGGTTACTGATCAGAGGGTTGGGGGTTCAAGCCCCAGCACTGCCAAGCTTCCACTGTTGGACCCTTGAGCAAGGCCCTTAACCCTCTCTGCTCCAGGAGTGCTGTATCATGGCTGACCCTGCACTCTGACCCTAACTTCCTAACATGCTGGGATATGTGAAGAAAATAATTTCACTGTGTATATGTGATCAATAAAGACTCCTTATCATTATATAAAAGATACAAAAGTTAAAGGTATCGCCCCAGCAACAAGGTAGAGTTTATTATTACCTTATTCCAAGAGGACAGTATGTCTTTTTCAAAACATCCTTTTGGTAAAGCAGAACTTTATTTTGGATGTACCTTTTTAGCTGTGTGTGTTCAAGTTTCTCCATCATCTTGAAATCATCTTGTTCTCGTTTTTCAGATCATTTAACCTAACCATATTTAATGGAAACAAACAATTCACAATTTTTTGGATTTCAAAATGAGCATTCACATCAGTGTGGTCATAGCAAAGCTCTATTGCTCTGATTCAATCAGGGTTTTTCATTCACTGCTCCTATAATGTTCTGATGGAAGGATGTTGCACAAACACCACCTGCTCCTCTTTCTATCCATATTGGATGCTTTAGGCTGTGCACACCTCTCTTTGCTGTAATTAGAGGGCAGATGCTCTCTGAGTCTTATGCCTCCCTGCTCAATTACAGGTCATGTTGTGGGCCTCCGCATGCCTCTGACTACACTCTTTCATCTATCCTACACTTCTTGATCTGTGCCCCATGGATATCGTTCACATGAATTGCCTTCTTTTTATCTCTACATTCTCTCATTGTATCGTTCAGTGCTGCTGTAATTATAATAACTACTAATAAACTATAGTTTAGGCTCATTTATCCAATTTGCTCATCATTTATAGTTGCGATCAAAATGATTCAACCACCATTGCAAATAAGGTTTATTGTTAAAATGTACAGACTTTCAGCTGTTTGCGATGAACAAATCAAATCAGTTTTAAAATGATTCAACCCCCTGAATAGAATCCCTCACAACAGCACAAATATGCAAAACAGGTGTTGTCTAAAGTATACCTGATAGAACTAATCAAGAGTTCATTAGTTGCACCAGGTGTGCTTGAGCTGGAACACATGAAATATCTGAACTTGCTAGGTGCAGAAAATGTATGAAATACCTGGACGGGGCAGATAAAGGAAGCGATCAACGGCTGCAAGCAGATTTCTGAGAAGGCAGGTTGTGGAAAAACCCTCGAGTGACCTGCAAAAGACCTGCAGGAAGACTTGGTGCCAACAGGCACTGAGGTTTTAGTGAGCACAGTAAGGCATGTACTAAATGCAGAAGGTTCCCATGCCAGATCTCCAAGATGTTCACCACTACTGACCCAAAAGCACAAGAAACGTCGCCTCAAAATCATATAAATAATCCACAGAAGTTTTGAGTTTCTGTTCTGTGGAGCGATGAAACAAATCTAGGACTTTTCAGCACGATGTATCAGCGGTATGTCTGGAGGAAGAAGAAGAATGAAGAAAGAACACTCTGTACACAGTCAAGCATGGTGGTGGCTCGGTGATGCTCTGAGGCTGCTTTACATCCTCTGGCACTGGAAACCTGCAGCGTGTGGAAGAGAAGATGGCTTCATTGAAGTATCAGGAAATCCTAGGAGAAAACATCATGCCGTCTGTGAGGAAGCTGAAGCTTGGGCGTCACTGGACCTTCCAACAGGACAATGATCCCAAGCATTCCACAAATTCCACCAAGGCTTGGGGGCAGAAGAAGAAGTCCTGAAAGATTCTACAGGGCCATCACGGTCACCTGACTTGAACCCCATATAAAATCTCTGGTGGGATTTGAAGACGGCGGTTGCAGCACACAAACCCAAGAATATTACTGAACTGGAGGCCATTTCTCATGAGGAATGTGCTAAGAAAGCGATGCATCTCGTTTGCAACAGATCATAACATAAATGCTTGGCATATTAGATGCTTGGCATGAAGAGGTTGAATAATTTTGAAACTGAGAAGTAATTATAAGTTGTGTTTTCAGTTGAATTTGGGGAAACTACTTGAAGCATTCGTTGTGTTGAACTATTTCAGTTGCTTTTGTTGTCTTTGTTCATTGCAAACAGCTGAAAGTTTGTAATTTGACAATAAACCTGATTTGCAATGGGGTTTGAATCATTTTGATTGCAACTGCATGTGCTGTTCCATGTGATACATTTGGGCAGGAATGTTTTACCTTTCAGGGCTCTGGGAAACTTGTGGAAGTAGCGTGGGCAGTTAAAGCTGTTTGCCCCTGCCAGGCCTGTGTGGCATGGAGAGTGACGCTGCGTGGCAGTGATGGCACTAAATCATGGTAATTTGGCGATAGACGTACCCCTGTGATTAGGGCCTCCTACATAGCCGTGTGTCTCTGTTAAACACATACCACGCATACACACACACTCCCAAAACCACAGCTAGGAATTGTGAGAAGGAAGGAAGAAGCAGATGTGCTAATAGAGGATACAGGGAAATGCACAGTGCAGAAAGATGAGCAGAGTGGTGAAGGAACTATGTTGGCAGATGGAGACATGAAGCACAAAGAGTAGGAGAGGTTTCAGGCTACATCACATGTTCCTTTATTTATGCCATAAATTATTATTAAATATGAATCGAACACTTGAGGAAAGCAGATGAGAGTCATGCAAAGTCAAGTGGAGGAGAACTGAGCCATAAGGGATGATGATGAGAGACTGATTGTATGCGTTGGCGTGTGTGCGCAGATTTCCCATAGAACTTTGCTCGCATATATTCAGTGCTGCCCATACAAACTAACCTTTATCACTTAATCCCAGGCCCTGAGTAAGAGACATTGTATTTTAATTAGATGACAGCTCCCTGTAGCTCACTTTGTATTCAGGGAAAATATTATACTGTATCAAAGCACCTTACAGCAACATTGTTCTGGCTATATAATAACAATATTAATATTAATAATAATAATAATAATAATAATAATAATAATAATACTTGTTATTATTATTATTATTATTATTATAGCAGCAACAACAGTAATAACACAATTACTACTACTACTACTACTACTAATAATAATAATAATAATAATAATAATAATAATAATAATAATAATAGGAAGACACATTTTTCTTCTTTTATCAGCTTTTTTTCGTGGAAACCAGTCCACCATGGTGCACACGTATTTCTAATGTGCAGACATTCCACTCCATAATCTCCCTTTCCATATCCTGATCTTTGCAATATATCTTTCAAAAGAAATAGTTCTGTACATCATAGACACACTGTCTGCACTTATTCTTTGCCTTTTTTGTGGAAATATATTAAACTTAATGCAGATTATTTGCTCTAAAACAACAACTTGGAAGCTGCAGTTATTTTTAAACCAGTCCACCAAGCAACCAATTTCCATAACGCTTATCCTACACAGGGTCGGGAGGAGCCTGGAGCCTATCCACAAGGAACTTGGGGCAGAAGGTGGGGACACCCTGGATGGGGTGTCAAGCCATTGCAGGGCACAATCGCACAATCGAGGATGCATAAAGAAAATTTGAATCTTTAACCCCATAGGTGTGAGGCAATCGTGCTAACCACTAAGCCTTAAACTAGTCCAATTTATTATAAAAACTATAACCCTGTCAAACCTGTCATTAAGTGTCCACTGCTCCTCCTCCACTGAAAATGTTCATAGAGCGAGCATGGGGCAGTGTGATTCCTGCCCCAATGGCCCCCTCATTATCTCTTGTTGCAATCCCTATTTTTTAACACTGGGTAAAATTATAACTCTATGGAATCTAAATGGGGCAGTGGCCCATAGCTACCCCATAATTGCACAACATCTGGAAATCAATGGAACATCAGCTTATATCTCTCAAATAGAAAACATTTTTTAATCATTGGTCAGTCTAAAATGGTCATTAGTATTTCAACAGCAATTAAAAATGTATGGAGATTTTAATGATGAAAACATGCTCACCTTTATTTCTCCTTTGACACTCTCACTGTATTTTCCCAGGTTCAGCCATTCCTTATTCCACTTCCTTCCAACTTAATGAAGAACAAATGGAGAAGTCTGCCTTCTGGTCCAGATGGGAGACTTTGTTCCTTAAATGATCTTACAAGAAAATGGATTTTACCACCATCTGATCACAAAAATGACTCAGGGTATATATGTAATAATTATTTCAGACTTGACTCATTCAGCAATTGGAGGCCTGAAGGGCATCCCAGAAAATGTGCATTGTGTAATCTCGTAGTTCTGTTCAACTGAACATGAACGTTTCAAATGAAACTGAATTGCATGTCTCTTAACTATGTCCATATTTGTGTTCATAGATTGAAAAAAATTGCTTCTTCATTCAAAATAACTTGCAGTTTGTTAACCTACTAGTCAGCTATAGTTATCTAACTAGCTAGCTATGTTATTCAGTGAAACATGGTCTAGTTATGCTCAGCATTATGATGATAAAGTACCATAGCTGCCACAAGACCTATGGTAAGACAATAAACTAGCACAGACTGACTAGATAAATATGTTATTCAGATCATTTTGTTCAGCACAAAACGATTAGTTGTAAATTGTCCACAATTCTTTCTCATGTACAGTGGTGTGAAAAAGTGTTTGCCCCCTTCCTCATTTCCTGTTCCTTTGCATGTTTGTC
>JAFFST010023363.1:10275-23374 GCA_022414735.1 Noturus placidus | reverse complement strand
GGGGGGTTGGAGTTGGGGGGGGGGGTTGTAAAAATACTCCAAGCTTTCTCAAGGAAAAAAGTGAAGTGTTGTAGTTCTGCTGTGCAGATTTAAATCTGGAGGAGAGTAAAATCTGTTAAACTCACCATCTGTAGAAGTGCACAGGGACTGAGTGATTCAGGTCTGATACACACTGCTGTAGAAAGAAAGAAAGAAAGAAAGAAAGAAAGAAAGAAAGAGAATTTGGAGTGTGTGAGAGTGTGTGAGAGTGTGTGAGAGTGTGTGAGAGTGTGTGAGAGTGTGTGAGAGTGAGATTTGGCAGAGTGTGTGTGAGTGTGTGCGAGTGTGAGAGTGTGAGACAGTGAGATTTGGCAGAGTGAGAGTGTGTGAGTGTGTGAGAGTGTGTGTGTGAGTGTGTGTGTGTGAGTGTGTGTGTGAGTGTGTGTGTGAGTGTGTGTGTGAGAGTGTGTGTGTGTGTGTGTGAGTGAGTGTGAGTGAGTGTGTGTGAGTGTGTGTGTGTGTGTGTGTGTGTGTGTGTGTGTGAGTGTGTGTGAGTGTGTGAGTGTGTGAGTGTGTGTGTGAGTGTGTGAGTGGGTGTGTGAGTGTGTGTGTGAGTGTGTGTGTGAGTGTATGTGTGAGAGTGTGTATGTATGTGAGTGTGAGTGAGTGTGAGTGAGTGTGAGTGAGTGTGTGTGAGTGTGTGTGAGTGTGAGGTGTGTGAGTGTGTGTGTGTGTGTGTGAGTGAGTGTGTGAGTGAGTGTGTGAGTGTGTGTGTGTGTGTGTGTGTGTGTGTGAGTGTGTGTGAGTGTGTGAGAGTGAGTGTGAGAGTGAGTGTGAGAGTGAGTGTGAGAGTGTGTGTGAGAGTGTGTGAGAGTGTGTGAGACAGTGAGATTTGGCAGAGTGAGTGTGAGAGTGTGAGATTGAGAATGTAATATTACTAGATTGTGAGAATGAAAGTGTGTGTGTGCGAGACAGTGAGATTTGGCAGAGTGAGTGTGAGAGTGTGTGTGAGAGTGTGTGTGTGTGCGTGAGTGTGTGAGAGTGTGTGCAAGTGTGTGCGTGTGTGTGCGAGACAGTGAGATTTGGCAGAGTGAGTGTGTGAGAGTGTGTGAGACAGTGAGATTTGGCTGAGTGAGTGTGTGAGTGAGTGTGTGTGTGTGCGAGTGTGTGAGAGTGTGTGAGACAGTGAGATTTGGCAGAGTGAGTGTGAGAGTGTGTGTGTGTGTGCGTGAGTGTGTGAGAGTGTGTGCAAGTGTGTGTGTGTGCGAGACAGTGAGATTTCGCAGAGTGAGTGTGTGAGAGTGTGAGAGTGTGAGAGTGTGTGAGACAGTGAGATTTGGCTGAGTGAGTGTGTGAGTGAGTGTGTGTGAGAGTGTGTGAGAGTGTGTGAGAGTGAGATTTGGCAGAGTGTGTGTGAGTGTGTGCGAGTGTGAGAGTGTGAGACAGTGAGATTTGGCAGAGTGAGAGTGTGTGAGTGTGTGAGTGAGTGTGTGTGTGTGTGAGTGTGTGTGAGTGTGAGTGTGTGTGAGTGTGTGTGAGAGTGTGTGAGACAGTAAGATTTGGCTGTGTGAGAGTGTGTGAGAGTGTGAGAGTGTGTGAGTGTGTGTGTGAGTGTGTGTGTGAGTGTGTGTGTGAGAGTGTGTATGAGT
Source organism: Noturus placidus (assembly GCA_022414735.1). Lineage (NCBI taxonomy): Eukaryota > Metazoa > Chordata > Actinopteri > Siluriformes > Ictaluridae > Noturus > Noturus placidus. The sequence continues at coordinate 21,746 of JAFFST010023363.1, read as the reverse complement.
GAGTGTGTGTGAGTGAGTGTGAGAGTGTGTGAGACAGTGAGATTTGGCAGAGTGAGTGAGTGTGAGTGAGTGTGAGTGAGTGTGAGTGAGTGTGTGTGAGTGTGAGTGTGTGTGTGTATGTGTGTGTGTGTGTGAGTGTGTGTGAGTGTGTGAGTGTGTGAGTGTGTGAGTGTGAGAGAGTGTGTGTATCTCAGATCCCAGCAGGTAGGCGTGTCCACTCACAGCGCTGCTCCTTGTTCCCTCCTGCACTCGGTTCTGTTTAACCCTGTAATTACTGATTGACGGCTCAGCACACAGGTGGTCATTAGGACTTTCTCATTCTGTAAGAGCTCTAGACAGCTCGTGACCTTTGACCCTGCTGTCCTACACATCCAGCTGTTTCAGAGTCAGAGATAATCCCGCCTTTTAATAGCTTAGCCACAGGAGACGTCCTACATCTCACAGCCAAGAGGTGCTGCCCGAGCTTGTCCTGGGTTTAAGCCTGAGAGTGAGAGAGGGAGGGGTTTGATTGGCAGGACTGAGACTGACCTCTGACTCCGCCCCCTTGTGTGTTCCACCTCTCACAGCTTTGGAATGAACCATGACGGAATCGGGAATGCCTGCGGGACTAAGGGGCATGAGACGGCCAAGCTGATGGCGGCACACATCACAGCCAATACCAACCCCTTCTCCTGGTCCACCTGCAGCAAGGACTACATCACCAGCTTCCTGGAGTAAGTTCAACAACCTTCTCCTTCTCCATGGGTCCAGGACAAAAGGGTTCTCAAGGTTCCTGTATATATTTAAAGGTGTAGAGCTTACAGAAGGTCGTGTTACTCCGCAGCCCGTCTGAAATGGAACTCATGTGGCGTTAGGCGTCATAAAGACTTTTTAAAGGAACCTTTAAGAACCTTTTTTACCTGAGAGTGTGAGAACCACAGGAACATTACTCAGAATATATCCAAGACATATGCTTTCTGCTTTCTGTCCTCTGCTTCATACCTTTCACTGTTGCTGCTGTGAGGTGTGAGAGGAAAGCAGGCTGGCGTGATGGTTCTCAGATTGGGTTCTTGGTCAGAGATGTTTATCTTCACCATTATCACTAACAGAGAAACCCCAGAGCTCCATGTGCGCACTCCTCCGCTATTAGTCCATTACAGATTATTATTATTATACAATCAGTCTTTACCTTCTCAAACTAAAGCCTTCGAGTTTAAACCTATTTTATAGAACCAGAAGAACCTTGAATAAATGAACTGATGATCTTTTTATTTCCGGATCAGAACGTCTCTCGTTTCTCTCTCACTCTTCATCCCGCAGATTTTGGAAGTGTTGTTGTGTCTCCGTGCCAAATAAACAGCTTCAGTTCTGGAGCACGCGTCCGTTCAGAAGGTCTGCTCAACGCTGCCTGCTTCACAGAGAGAGAAGCTTTATTAACACCATGTTTTTGGTATAAACTTGTCCAGACAGACAGTGGTTCTGACCCGACCACTAATGGATGTTTCGGGTACAGTTTTATATTAAAAACAGTTCTTCGGGATCTAAAAACAGAGTCCAGCTTTGTCTCCAAAATATCCACAGGGTCTCATTTGGGAGGAAGTTTTGTTGACTTTTCTTCTAATTGTTTCTATTTTTAAGACGCCTATTTTGTCTTCCTCTAAAGCAATAAACCGAGAGCTCTGTGTTGGTGCGTTCAGAATCCGGAGGGGCTCGAGCCAGGATTGTGTTTCTCCCAGCAGAGCGGATCGCGTGGGAGCCAAAGTAAAGGATTATTCCACCCAACGACATGGAAAAAAGGATGGGATGTAACTGAATATGGCATCGGTTGTTCCCCCCGTCGCCCCGAGCAAGAAGTGTGTTTCTTTCCTTTCCGTTCCGATATATTTGGTTCATTTTGAATTAGATTAGCCTTCCAATATTCTAGTGGGACGCCAAAGATCCGTGTTCGAGCCGAAGCTTCCTCTGGCACGTTAAACACAAAGCAGATTGGCGAGCTTGCGTTGTTTGTTGCTGTCGTGTTTCACGGCTCGGATTCCCTCCAGCCTGATCGCAGCTTTGCTCCCTGTCCGTGTCGGTGTTAGCGTGATGGCCAGCTTTATTTCGTTTTTAACAGATTGGCAGAAAGACACATCGCTTACTCCCTTCCTAATAAATGTTAGTGTTTGCGCACAAATTCGTCCCAGACACGCCTCTGAGATGTTCATCCTCAAGCTGAAGAATAATCGGAACCTGGGAAAACATCTGGTTTGCGGCCTTCGCCTCGTCCATGCTTCTTTTTTTCTCACGTGTCTCCGAGTAGCAGACGCAGCGGTTCCACCCCCAGTGAGCGGTTCTTCAGAGCATCCATATTTCTCTCTGACTAAACACACGGACACACGACTGCCTTTTTTCTTCCCTTACATCCTATCTTTCACTCCTTACTCCACCGGTGCTTCAAAGGCTTTCATGCGAGGCCAAGAGCACCATATAAGCCCAAACGTCTGGGTTTTAAGGATGCTGTCTGTCATTCTTCGTGCTCAGCTTCACATTTCTCGTGCTCGAGTTGTGCATTTCTCTCGTGTTTGTGTGTTTGGAGATGATCGTTTTCCTCGCTGTGTGAATAACGAACGCCGTCCCAGAGCCAATCCTATTGTAGGTTTGTTTTTTTGACAGCTCAGGTCGGGGAACGTGTCTGGACAATGAACCTCTGAAGCGGGACTTCCTGTACCCCACCGTGGCTCCGGGGCAGGTGTACGATGCCGATGAGCAGTGTCGCTTTCAGTACGGCGCCTCCTCCAGACAGTGCAAATATGGGGTAAGAAGAACGCAGTGCGCTCTCTCTCTCTCTCACTCTTCTTCTCCAATCATTCACGCTGTCATTGTTCTTCTGTGGAGTTTCAGTAAAGCTCTCACTGTTCCAGCTTGTCTCTTTATTCCACAGGTTGCTCCGGATAGATCCAATGACTTTCATATTAAGTAACGAGAACATAGTTCCAACTCTCAGATCCGGCGAAATGAAAAAGCAGGAACCGGTTTGATAACCAGCTAATTAATGAGGAAGTGTCTGAAGTGTGAGCAGTAAAGCACCTCAGGACGTTCCACAACGTTAGATGTAACTATTAATGGATGGAAAGTATGACTTGTCAATGAATTGTAATTGTTGCTAACTTCCTGTGGTGTAAGAAGAGGAAGACACTTGGGGGCGTGCTGTTAGTGTAGTTACATGGAGGATTTACAGCGGTGTCAGGGATGAAGTTCTGGCCTGGCTGTTCTCTTTCTGATCTTCTTCTACATAAGTTTGATTTTGGATAAAATGTCTTTAATGATGAGGAATGACTGAGAAAGCCGTTTGTGGGGAACCAGGCTGCTGGTTAAAGCTCTTGGCAGAGATGCCATGCCAAACGAAAAGTTATTATTTTTCCCACTGACCCAGAAGGGGCTCGCTGGAGGACGCTGATGTGTTCCCCAGGCTGGTCTACAGCTGAAAAACTCTCCTCTGATGCTGGAGTAAAAGTCTTGTAAACGTATATCACGTTCATTAAGAAGTATCAGAGCCTGTCTAGAACAGCTGTTACTCAGATCGGTCTCGAAACGGTCCAGACGCCGACCATATTTTCACTTCTGCATGGAAGTCTGGATCTGTTATCATCTCCCTGTGAGTAGATGATGGAGCAGAAGATGGCCTGATATACTGGAGTGTTCTCTCCATATCTGCTTAGCTGATTTGGTAGAAGAGACCGACTTTACTTCCTTTTACCATAAAATATAAACGACTGCATGCAGTGTACCGTGCACACCTGCAGGAAAGTCTAGAACTTAACTGTTATTATTAACTGTATAACTTAACTGTTATTATATTACACCACGGCGCTGCTGAGTTCTGGACTGTGATTGGTCAGGAGGTGGTGATGAATTCTCTAGAACAGCGGCTCTGACTGTAGCGCAGGTTTATATTAATGCACTCGTTCTGATGCGTTATCGTTTCTATAGCAACAGCTCGATCACAGGGACGTGTACAGCAGATTAAACATCGTTGATGTGGTGAAGTTTTCTGTAAGGAGAAAGGTGTTTATATAACGTGTAAGGAAGGAGTCTCCAGTGTCGGCGCTGTGTAACAGTCAGAGGTGGAGCTGGAACTTTACGTTTTCTCACTTCATCAGAGTTTACACTTCTTTACTGATTCATGGTTTCTATGATTTTGGTCTTAACGTGAAGAGAGAGAATAGAGAGAGAGAGAGAATAGAGAGAGTGGGAGTAGAGAGAGAGAGGGAATAGAGAGAGAGAGAGAGGGGGAATAGAGAGAGAGAGAGAATAGAGAGAGAGAGGGAATAAAGAGAGAGAGGGAATAGAGAGAGGGAATAGAGAGAGAGAGAGAGAATAGAGAGAGAGAGAGAGAGAGAATAAAGAGAGAGAGGGAATAGAGAGAGGGAATAGAGAGAGAGAGAGAGGGAGAGAGAGAATAAAGAGAGAGAGGAAATAGAGAGAGGGAATAGAGAGAGAGAGAGAATAAAGAGAGAGAGGGAATAGAGAGAGAGGAATAGAAGAGAGAGAGGGAATAGAGAGAGAGAGGGAATAGAGAGAGAGAATAAAGAGAGAGACGGACTAGAGAGAGGGAATAGAGAGAGAGAGAGAGAGAGAGAGGGAATAGAGAGAGGGAATAGAGAGAGAAAATAAAGAGAGAGAGGGAATAGAGAGAGAGAGAGGGAATAGAGAGAGAGAGGAAAGAGAGAGAGAGGGAATAGAGAGAGGGAATAGAGAGAGTGAATAAAGAGAGAGAGGGAATAGAGAGAGAGAATAGAGAGAGAGAGAGAGAGAGAGAGAATAGAGAGAGAGACAGAGAGAATAGAGAGAGAGAGAGAATAGAGGGAACCGGAAACCCAGAGTTCCCCTCATTTCAGGGTTAACATACTCAGAGTTTTCACTTCAGCTCCTTTCTGAAACGGGCCTCTGGAGATCAGTGACTCTGGAGATCAGTGACTCTGGAGATCAGTGACTCTGGAGATCAGTGACTCTGGAGATGAGTGACACATCTCCTGAATACTGATGTGTGGAATTTCAGTATTAAATCCTCACGACACACCCGGAGTTCAAAGAAGACAGAAGAAGCTGAAATACCAACACCTCAGATTAGTTTTCAGGATTATTTACTATAACAGACTGTGTCTTCACCTGAGATGGAGAAAACCCAGGTCTGTGACCTGCTACATGCAGGAGAAGGAAGGAACCTGATGGAAGCCAAGAGAATTCAGGAAGAATAATAATAATAATAATAATAATAATAATAATAATAATAATAATAATAATAACTCGTATGGATAAACGTCTAAAGCAGAAATGAAATGACACGAGATTAGAGTTATTTTGTTCATTGAGAGAAATATCTAAGCGCAGATGCCAGAGCGAGAAGCCTGTAATTTTTCTCTTAACTGTGATCAGAATAAGAGACGGTCAGTGCAGGACGAGAGCCAGCGTTTCCTTGGCTCGGGTTTATTACCGCGTGCAGTGACAGTCTCATCTGTTTTAGCCAGACGTCTGTTTAACCATTAACTTCACAGCTGTTTCACAAATCGTTCATGCAGATGGATCTGAGGTCAGAAGTGACCCAGAGGTTATCTTTACCACAAACTGACCTACAGACGTGCGTGCTAACGTAAAATACACACTCGGGCTGAGCAGAGCCGAGAGCATGAATAATGAGCAGCGGTCCATTATTAACTCATTCAGAGACTTGGTTAGGAAAACAATGCCGGCCCTTATGGTGACGTACTGAAGAGGAAATGACATCCTGGATTGTTAGTGTCCCAAAGTATTTAATAATAAATAAATAAATCAGTAATGTTTGTATGATGTTAGTACAACAATGAATAAACTGACCTTAAATAACCCTTTCGAGAATTTCAGACACATCAGTTTGGATCGAAAATGCCATTATAGGAAGTCTAATAGACAGTGTTGCTGAATGGACTGGAAGACCGGTTCTCTAATGAGCAGCGCACGCATGGTGGAGATGGATGCTGTGGTTTGTGCCCTAGCGAGGGGATTCTGCCGAAGTCTTGGTTCAGTCGAGGCACAGCAATGAGCACTGACAGCTCGAGAGGGAGTCGCTGTGTTGAACGCTCTCCCTCTGCATTAAGTCATTCGGATTTGGCAACGGTGGCGTCAGGTCGATCTGTCTGCGTCCCGGAGGTTTGGATTGCAGCCTGTTGGACAGCGTTATGCAGCGGTTCCACCGCCACAGAGCTAACGGACTGATTAAGGAAGACAGACGAATGATGCAGCGGTCATCAGGTCATCGAGATGCTCGATGTGTTTATTTGGGAACACGGGCGGATGTAGATCTCATGCTTTTGGCTTTTTTTCAACCAACCAGGGGACCGGGCCTCATCTCAAACCGTTCTCGAGAGACGGGTCAGAAATCAATGAGAATCAGTTCTGGTCTGGAAGCAGGAGCCAGTGACGGCAGACGAGTGCAGTGTGTTCGAGTGCAACAGCCCGAGCAACTCGAGTTATTTTTACATGCCTGCCATCAAAACACAGCAGAACTGTCCAAGGGGTTTTAAAGGATTTTGGTTTAAAAAAGCAAAGGAAGTGAAGTACAGCGGTCTCGGGGAAGAACCCGAACGCTTGGTGTTACTGGCAACCGCAGTGAACTCATTAGGAGCTACACTGCTAATGCTAACGATTACAGTAATCCTTGTAATGCTCAGGGTTTTGGTTTGGGATGTTAAGATGAGTTCTCACAGCCAGAGGAACATCTTGTTGTTTGGTCTTTAATTCACTCAGGTGATGTGATTTGACCTGCATCATAAAAGAGTGATTAATGGTGGAGGGATTATTTGGTGCCTTGGTTTCATTGTGGGTTACGGATAAGCGGTTGAGGATGGATGGATGGATGGTTTCATTGTGGAGACTCGTAGTTTTCTGGGAAATCCTCGTGTAAATTCACCTTAAAATAAAGAGTTTGTTCAGGTTGTGAACCACCATATGTATCTGATATAAGAGCATTGAAACCTCTGCATCCTCCACTCTACTCCACCATGCAAGGCGATAAACCCTGCAGTAGACGAACATCCTAAAGGACACGTGTTTTCCTCTCGCACGCTCCTCCGTCCGTGCCGTGTGACTCCTCCTCGTCCTGTGAGCACCGAGCAGGTTTATTTAAACCAGACGTGGACATGCAGAAGTTGTAACGTGAGAGAGACCGTTTGCGGCTTTATTTCATCTGGGTAGTCTGAGTGACTCGTGTCTCTGACTCACTGACTCGGAGGGGTCAGCGCTCCAACTCTATACCGTAAGACTTTTCCACGAGCGCTGCTCCTTTGTCGAACACAGTTGTCCTGTAAATCCTTTGAAGTCCAAGCTTTAAAAAGGGCGGAGTGCTAGTTAAAGGGTAATCCTACACGAGGTTGTGCGTGGCTCGGCTTGTAACGCGCGGACACGTTTCCTCTTTATTTGTGCGAGAAGCTGGCTTGTGTGTTTATAAACACGAACACCGAGGCCCTGTTCACATGTTCAGAAAAAATTTACAAAATTATACACAATTTTATTCCTGCGTTTTAAATCAAATCAGTGTGGAGTTTCTCGTCCACAATAAACTGACCGCAACAGTGCCTCATAAACTGTGATGTGATATTAAGAGCAGTAGAGAAGGAGAAACGCAGAAAAAACAACTCCATGACTTAAACATGAAGATTCATGAACATGGGATCACGATGAGGTGGAACTCCTGCGTAAGTGTTCTCCCGTGTTTATCCTAAATCAGGACAAGAAGCTGAAACAATACATTTTCAAAATATCAGTCTACATTTGGAAGGAGATAAATAGGGTTTTGTTATCTTTAATCTAGTGGATATGTTCAGTGCTTCTATTTCTCCTGCATGGAATTTAGACTACAGTTCCACTGTTTAGACCACACACCCGTGCATTTACTGAAGAAATATCACGGCTGAAACTGGAACACTCTGGCACGGGTTTACAGAGGATCTGTGTCTAGGGCGGGTCTGTGTCTAGGGCGGGTCTGTGTCTACGGATGGTCTGTGTCTGTGTCTACGTAGGGTCTGTGTCTACGGATGGTCTGTGTCTAGGGCGGGTCTGTGTCTACGGATGGTCTGTGTCTACGTAGGGTCTGTGTCTACAGAGCGTCTGTGTCTAGGGCGGGTCTGTGTCTACAGAGCGTCTGTGTCTAGGGTAGGTCTGTGTCTACGGAGGGTCTGTGTCTACGGCGGGTCTGTGTCTACGGAGGGTCTGTGTCTACAGAGGGTCTGTGTCTGTGTCTATAGAGGGTCTGTGTCTAGGGCGGCTCTGTGTCTACGGAGGGTCTGTGTCTAGGGAGGTCTGTGTCTACGGAGGGTCTGTGTCTACAGCGGGTCTGTGTCTAAGGAGGGTCTGTGTCTAAGGCGGGTCTGTGTCTAAGGAGGGTCTGTGTCTAGGGCGGGTCTGTGTCTACAGAGGGTCTGTGTCTAGGGCGGGTCTGTGTCTAAGGAGGGTCTGTGTCTAGGGCGGGTCTGTGTCTAAGGAGGGTCTGTGTCTACAGCGGGTCTGTGTCTAAGGAGGGTCTGTGTCTAGGGCGGGTCTGTGTCTACAGCGGGTCTGTGTCTACGGAGGGTCTGTGTCTACGGAGGGTCTGTGTCTAGGGAGGGTCTGTGTCTAGGGAAGGTCTGTGTCTACGGAGGGTCTGTGTCTACGGAGGATCTGTGTCTAGGGAGGGTCTGTGTCTACAGCAGGTCTGTGTCTACAACGGGTCTGTGTCTAGGGAGGGTCTGTGTCTACGGAGGGTCTGTGTCTACAACGGGGCTGTGTCTCCGAGTTGATATATTCTGACCAACTTGCTTTTGCCTTCTTTCCTAGGAAGTGTGTAGAGAGCTCTGGTGCCTAAGCAAAAGTAACCGCTGTGTCACTAACAGTATTCCGGCCGCAGAAGGAACGCTGTGCCAAACTGGCAGCATCGAGAAAGGGGTAGGTCAAACATCCGCACAGCAACATCACCACACAGTTAACACACTGTATAACACACAGAGGTTCATCTTCATCACAGAGTATACACTTCTTTACTGTTTCTCACTAACACCACACACTCAGACACACTGTTTCTGTTTTAACATGAAGAGAGAGAAGAGAGAGGGAATAGCGAGAGAGGGAATAGCGAGAGAGGGAATAGCGAGAGAGGGAATAGAGAGAGAGGGAATAGAGAGAGAGAATAGGGAGAGAATAGAGAGAGAGAAGAGAGAGAGAAGAGAGAGAGAATAGAGAGAGAGAATAGAGAGAGAGAATAGAGAGAGAGAGAATAAAGAGAGAGAGAATAAAGAGAGAGAGAATAGAGAGAGGGATGGAGAGAGAGAATAGAGAGAGGGATGGAGAGAGAGAATAGAGAGAGGGATGGGTAGAGAGGGATGGAGAGAGAGAGAATAGAGAGAGAGGGATGGAGAGAGGGAATAGAGAGAGAGGGATGGAGAGAGAGAGAATAGAGAGAGAGGGATGGAGAGAGAGGGATGGAGAGAGAGAAGAGAGAGAGGGATGGAGAGAGAGAATAGAGAGAGGGATGGAGAGAGAGAATAGAGAGAGGGATGGGTAGAGAGGGATGGAGAGAGAGAGAATAGAGAGAGAGGGATGGAGAGAGAGAATAGAGAGAGAGGGATGGAGAGAGAGAATAGAGAGAGAGGGATGGAGAGAGAGAATAGAGAGAGAGGGATGGAGAGAGAGAATAGAGAGAGGGAATAGAGAGAGAGGGAGAGAGAGAGAGAATAGAGAGAGAGGGATGGAGAGAGAGGGATGGAGAGAGAGAATAGAGAGAGAGGGATGGAGAGAGAGGGATGGAGAGAGAGAATAGAGAGAGAGAATAGAGAGAGAGAGAATAAAGAGAGAGAGAATAAAGAGAGAGAGAATAGAGAGAGGGATGGAGAGAGAGAATAGAGAGAGAGGGATGGAGAGAGAGAATAGAGAGAGGGAATAGGGATGGAGAGAGAGAAGAGAGAGAGGGATGGAGAGAGAGGGATGGAGAGAGAGGGATGGAGAGGGAGAATAGAGAGAGAGGGATGGAGAGAGAGAAGAGAGAGAGGGATGGAGAGAGAGAATAGAGCGAGAGGGATGGAGAGAGAGGGATGGAGAGAGAGAATAGAGAGAGAGGGATGGAGAGAGAGGGATGGAGAGAGAGAATATAGAGAGAGGGATGGAGAGAGAGGGATGGAGAGAGAGAATAGAGAGAGAGGGATGGAGAGAGAGAATAGAGAGAGGGAATAGAGAGAGAGGGATGGAGAGAGAGAGAATAGAGAGAGAGGGATGGAGAGAGAGAATAGAGAGAGAGGGATGGAGAGAGAGGGATGGAGAGAGAGGGATGGAGAGAGAGAAGAGAGAGAGAGGGATGGAGAGAGAGAAGAGAGAGAGAGGGATGGAGAGAGAGAAGAGAGAGATGGATGGAGAGAGAGGGATGGAGAGAGAGAGAAGAGAGAGAGGGAATATAGAGAGAGGGATGGAGAGAGAGGGATGGAGAGAGAGAAGAGAGAGAGGGATGGAGAGAGAGGGATGGAGAGAGAGAAGAGAGAGAGAGGGATGGAGAGAGAAGAGAGAGAGGGATGGAGAGAGAGAATAGAGAGAGAGGGATGGAGAGAGAGAAGAGAGAGAGGGATGGAGAGAGAGAATAGAGAGAGAGGGATGGAGGGAGAGAGGGATGGAGAGAGAGAATAGAGAGAGGGAATGGAGAGAGAGAATAGAGAGAGAGGGATGGAGAGAGAGGGATGGAGAGAGGGATGGAGAGAGAGAATAGAGAGAGGGAATAGAGAGAGAGAGGGATGGAGAGAGAGGGATGGAGAGAGAGAAGAGAGAGAGGGATGGAGAGAGAGGGATGGAGAGGGAGCGAGTGTTTATAGCTGCTGTAATGTAAGTGACAACAGGAAGTAACTGGCTTCACCGATATTAAATGTAACTATAAATGGATAAAAAGGATGACGTGTTATTTAATAAAAAAAGCACTGTAAGCGTTGCTGCCAAATTGTTGTGGTGTAAGAGGAATAAACCTTCAGGGGTATAAAAGTACCTGCAGATCCATCACAGCACCATCACTGATTATTTTCCTGTCGCTGCACACGCTTACACCTGAGGAGTTATTGTTCAGGTGTGTTTTCTACAGTACACTGCGCTGCTGAGGAACGTATCCAAAACCATACAGCATGACCAAATCTAGGTCCAGCCCTTCTGTAGTTCCTTCGAAGCCACACCCCTAAATGTGAACCTGAGTACAGGAGGAGGAGCTTCCTGTTTGAGACTGGATGCTGATTGGATGTTGGGAGTCTCTTTTGTGAGGAGGAACTTGATAGAACGCAAAGAGCGTAAAGGAATATGGTGTACAAGCAGCCGTTAGAGTGCCAATACTTTTATGCAAGCTTTTTATGCGGTTTTCACCTAAATTATTCGAACTATTCATGTAACAAATTACAAAACAATTTTGTTTGGTTTCTTCTCTTCTGTAAATTCACGTAAATGTTTGACAGCTGATTAAATGTTTGATTGACAGCTGATTA
>JAFFST010023363.1:2775-5275 GCA_022414735.1 Noturus placidus | reverse complement strand
TCTGTGCCTGCAGCAGCATCCTGACTGTGATCCATCTCCATCTCCTGTGAGATGTTCTCTCTTTCCAGCTGGATTGCTCCAGCCAGTGATGTGTTCTGTCCCCCAGTGATGTGTTCTGTCCCTCCGTGTGTGATCTGTCCCCCAGTGTGTCATCTGTCCCTCCGTGTGTCATCTGTCCCTCAGTGTGTGATCTGTCCCTCCGTGTGTGATCTGTCCCCCAGTGTGTGTTCTGTCCCTCAGTGTGTGATCTGTCCCCCAGTGTGTGTTCTGTCCCTCCGTGTGTCATCTGTCCCCCAGTGTGTATTCTGTCCCTCAGTGTGTGATCTGTCCCCCAGTGTGTGTTCTGTCCCCCCGTGTGTCATCTGTCCCCCAGTGTGTCATCTGTCCCTCCTTGTGTGATCTGTCCCTCCGTGTGTCATCTGTCCCCCAGTGTGTGTTCAGTCCCTCCGTGTGTGTTCTGTCCCCCAGTGTGTGTTCAGTCCCTCCGTGTGTGTTCTGTCCCTCCGTGTGTGTTCTGTCCCTCAGTGTGTGATCTGTCCCCCAGTGTGTGATCTGTCCCTCAGTGTGTGATCTGTCCCCCAGTGTGTCATCTGTCCCTCAGTGTGTGATCTGTCCCTCCGTGTGTCATCTGTCTCCCAGTGTGTCATCTGTCCCTCTGTGTGTGTTCAGTCCCTCTGTGTGTGTTCTGTCCCCCAGTGTGTGTTCTGTCCCCCAGTGTGTCATCTGTCCCCCAGTGTGTCATCTGTCCCCCAGTGTGTGTTCTGTCCCTCAGTTTGGGTTCTGTAAGAAGTAGTGCTGTGTATATTTGACGTCCACACAGACGCAGTGCAGATGTTTCCTGGTGTTGTCAGGAATGTACTCTTTGTTCTTCCCTTTGATTTAATGTCCTTCAGTTCCGTTATAAGGGTTCTCTGATTTGCTTTAGGTTCTTCATCGGTCTGTTTTTTTCTTTTCTTTCTGATTTTTTTTGCAGGCCGTCCGGAGGAGGGAAGTACTGTCTTGGGGAGAGGAAGCGCTACAGATCGTGCAACACCGACGTAAGTTTCCATTTGTCTTGTGCTTCTGTGGAAATGGGGAACTGCTCAGGAATATGGATTATGGCTTGGCAGATCTTCTTGTAGACCATTTATTCTTCTGCAGCAATGGTTCTCCAGCTTCGATTCAATCCATGTGCTATTTTATTTCATCAACATAATCTAACTGTTCAAATATTATTCTCATTTTCTCACATGTACAACAATACATCAGCTATCGATTACAACCCGAGCTTTTATTTATTAGTATAATAAAGATCTGCAAAGAATCTTCCAGAAAAACTTCAGAGTTGTGTTTTAATTAACAGCGAAAGGTCGAGTTTGAGGAAAAAATGAACACAAAAAAGTATCTACAAGAATCTGAACATTTTAAAGGTTTATTACAAAATCTAATCAGGTTCTGTGCTGATCTGTGACGAGGTTCTGTCCTGATCTGTGACGAGGTTCTGTCCTGATCTGCGATGAGGTTCTCCGCTGTTTTCTGATGAGGTTCTGTCCTGATCTGTGACGAGGTTCTGTCCTGATCTGTGACGAGGTTCTCCGCTGTTTTCTGATGAGGTTCTGTCCTGATCTGTGATGAGGTTCTGTCCTGATCTGCGATGAGGTTCTGCGCTGATCTGTGAGGAGGTTCTCCTGTTGATGTTTGTGTAAGAAAGAGAACCCAAAAGTAGTTGGAATGTGCTCGTTATTACAGCTGTTGACTTTTTTTTTTTTTCTTTTGGATTTATATTTTGTATTGATTCTCACACACTTTTACAACAAAATATATTAATACAGAATCGATATTTTTTACCCCGATAACAGCCCCTCCCCCCCACCCAGGAATGTTTACATATGATTCATGTTCATGTGATTCAATTACATATGATTCGTATTATTTTCATAAATCCATACAGAATCAAAGAAGAAGAAAAAAGGGAAAACGAGGAAAAGAAAGAAAAGAAAGGAAAAGATCGGGGGGGGGGGGATGAATAGTTTTGACCGTCCACCTCTCCTTAATCTACCTCAAGGGGGCGTACATCCTTGAAGTACCGTATTTTCTGCACTATGAGGCGCACCTAAAAGCCTTAAATTTTCTCAAAAATCTGCCGTGTGTCTAATAATCCGGTGCCTTATGTGTGGACTGAGTTCCAAAATCTGTAAAGATGTTGTGCGACTTTGGTTGGCGTAAACAACCGTATGCGCCTTATAACACGGTGCGCCTTATAGTGCGGAAAATACGGTGTGTAATAAACTGTTGCCATTTTCCCAAAAATGAGTCTCCGCTACCTCTGATGTTCTACTTGATTTTTTCCAGCTTCAAAAAGAACATTAGATCTTTAATCCAGACTGATATAGAGGGGGGTTGTGGAGAGGTCCAAGACAACAATATTCTGCACCGAGCGAGCAACGATGCGAAGGCCACAACACTCGCTTGTCTAAGGTTCAGAGACTGACACTGAGATGAAACACCAAAGATGGCAATT